>PVJA010039991.1:0-18822 GCA_004027025.1 Myocastor coypus | reverse complement strand
AAAAAAAAAAAAAAAAAGAAAAGGAAAACAATATACTTCTCTTTGGACTAAGAGGAAGCAGATACATACACAGTCAAATGTTCTGCAATTGCAGTGGGCCACCAGTGAAGCTTGTAATGTTGAAGGCTATTGAATCTAAGCCTCCTAAAGCTCATCTCACCAATCTAGCTCTGCGTTTCATGCATTGTAATTAAGCATTTTTTTTTTTCCCTTGCTGGGTGGTCAAGGGCAAGTCGAAGCAAGACCTGTATAACAAAACATTCTTTTTTTTTTTTTTTTTTTTTTTGTATCTTCCGAGATTGGTAACTCTTAAGATGAAGAGAGCTTCAAAATTACACACTCATTTGTTATGTCCTGCTGTGTGGTACTAAAATGAACTAAGTCAAAACTTTAACCAATAATTTAGTGAAAATTATACCTTGATAGTTATGATACCCTGCTGATGAGTAGTGGTTTTCAGCTAGCTTCATTAACCCCATGAAAAGATATGGATGTGTCACTCTTGATAGAATCAAAGGTAGGTTCACTCCATTTTAAAAGTGAACTGTAGGGGGCTGGGGAGATAGCTCCGAGGCACAAGTGCCTGCTGGGCAAGTGCAAGGTCGTGAGTTCGAACCCTGGTCCCACAAAAAAAAAAAAAAAAAAAAAAAAGTGAACTGTAACATTTATCTTTACACCTTGAGCACATTCCAGTGTTTTGCTATTTCTAGTCTCCTTTCAAAAAAAGGGGTGGGGAAACAAATATTCTAGAAAGGGTAGGAGGAGAATTGGAGGACAAAGGAAAGAAAAAAAGTGTAATGCTTGGTACATAACCCTATTATTTCAAATTTTGGGGGAATAAAACTCAACTAGAGTATAAAAGATGTAATGTCATCAATATGTGATATTCAACTAATTGACTATATAAGCAGTGATAAAAAGGAACAAAAGTATTTGAGTTTATAAATACTAAATGTTGCAAGTAAAAGTAAAGTTTGGGTTTTTGTTGAAATTGATTTTTTTTTTTTTTTTTTTTTTTTGTATTTTAAGGAAGGGTCTCCAGAGTGTTCAGAGTCTCACTATTAGATCAGACTTGTGATCCACCTGTTTACAGCTGGGATTACAGGTGCACACCACTGTGCCTGGTCTCAATTGCTCCCTGAGGTCAGGGCTGGCATGACAGACCTGGGGATCTAACCCCTGGCCCCTGCGCCTGCTTATAAGTGCTTTAATTCACTGAGCTATTTGGCCAGCCCTATTAAATTTTTTTATATATGGTTATTGTAAACATTATAGCTGAAAGATTGTAGAAGACTAGGCATTTATGAAAAGGGTGAATTGACAAGTTTTTATAAGTGGTATAGAATTAATGATCTTAATGGCTGATTGTATTTTATCAGTGTAGTTTTTTATTGTCTGTTCTTGCTGAAGTGTGCTTTTCTTTTTCAATTTTGTGTTTGGCTATTATATGCTTTTTTGGGGCCATCACATTCTTGATATTATGTAGTCACTGCTTGCTTTTTGTTATGTAATTGCTGCTTTTCCTTACCCCGAGCTGTGTCTTGGTTATCAAAACAACTAGGCATGGTATTTAAGTGAAATAGATACTACATCTTAGAGAGATAGTTTTTGGGGTTTTTTGGTCCTCCATTTTTATTTATCTATTTCACTGACAGTCTTAATAATGTTTTCATAAAATATGATCCATTTATAAGTCTGTATAACATGCTTTTCCCTTTTTGTCTTAGTGTTTTGCTTCTAAGTTGCAGATGCAGTGGATGAACAATACACTATGTGGTGTGACAGGTAAATTTCCCAATTTACCTGTCGTAATAGTGTGCTGTGTAATGCCATTCAATCATCTCTGAGTTTTACTTGGCTGATTAGTTGAGTGAAGCAGATTTTCAATTTAAATGTAACTTCATCTGCTTGATTAAAAATGTAACAGAACATTATCTGCTGCAAATAAATTTCAGTGGAAGAGATGATTTTGCCTGTTTAAAAATAACATCTGTTTATATTGGCTGGAAGCAGACGATTAATACCTCTCTAATTTCGAGGTTTACCAGTCCAGCTCACCTGTCTCTTTGCTTGGGTAGTTGAAATTGATGGCTGTCGAGTATAAACATTTACCTGTTGGTGTTTAGTTGATGGATTTCTTTTTTAAGGATAATACAGAATCCCATCATTGGGCATTCATTTATTTGCTGCTCATCAAGATGATTGACAGTTTTGCCAACAACATGGAAAAAGGCTCTTTCTTCATGATGCATATGAGAAAAATTTTACTCCTCAGTGATGAATACCTTACAGAAAACAGACTCTTGTGAGTTCCTTTTCATAGCTGGTATTTATTTGAATTCTGAGTTTAGAGTCCATGAGTATAAATTTAAGTCAAGTGTGTAGCAAATGAGGGTAGTAGTCCCCAGCTGGCATCCTTTGTCAAGTGATTATATACGTGTAGGCCAAAAGTACAGGCAATGAAAAAAAATAGGGAAAGCCAAAATACTTATTTTTTTTTTATTTTTTTATTTTTTTACCCAGTGCTTAGCATAGTGTTAGGCATGTGCTAACCACTTGATAAATATTTATTGAATTTGAATTAAAATTAGGCCCAGAGTAATTTGATATTCTATAAATGTAACTAGATTTTATTTAAACATGTAGTCTTAAAAACTATAATAAAAAGAAATATAGAATACTAGTTTGCCACTTTTTAAAGATGAAATCATTCATTTATAAGCTTATTAAAAGAAGATTTTTAAACATAGAGTTTTCCTATAGATGTCCTATAGAGGGATTAGAAAGTTGTTGTCTGTTGTTAATTTACTTGACTCAGAAGCCAAACCGAATTGAATAAAATAGATGCAAAAATTCTACTTCTAATAAGATAGTAAGATGTGGAGTTTTTTTAATTATACTTGATATATAGTAAAACTTTGTTTTTTGAAATTAGTGTAGTTACATAATCTCAAAACATAGTCTGTAAAGCTTAATCTATTTTAACTCATAGAAACATTAAAATTGTACATATTAGTGGGAACCTTAAAATGCTATTTTATTTTAAATGTACCACTTATTTATAGAACAGTGATGTTCTTTTCATAACATTTTGTTTTTTAATAAAATATAACAGCATTATTAGTTTAAAGGTTACTGAATTGATAAATTATAAGCTTTCAGCTAGAAGTTCTTAGCCATTTACTAATTTGAATTAAAACTATTTTGGGGGGACAGATATTTAGAGGAAGATTTGCTTTTTATTGAATTTCTTTTAATTACTAATCAGAAATTAATTAGCTGTCATTTTAGAGCACATAGGATATTTAACTTCTAATGTTTTTACTTATACGTATTTGCAAATGCTATTGTTTTATTTATAAAATACAAATTTTAAGGCTTGAATCTTCAAATCCAATAGATTAATACCAGGTATTTGGCAAAAAGTTTTTTTTTTTTTTTTTTTTTTTTGTCTTTTTGAGACAGGGTCTCACTATTCAGTTGAGGCTGGCCTTGAGCTCACTTTTGTAGCCCAGGCTGGTCTCAAACTTGCACCAATCCTCCTGCCTCAGCCTCCCGAGTGCTGGGATTACAGTCATGAGCCACCACACCCGGCTGGCAAAAAGTTTTGTTATACTTATTTAGCTACTTTAGAACAGCTCAAACTATAAAATTACACAGATATAAAATTTAAGCATATTTGAATATCCCTTTCCTTCAGTGGTGAACTTATCATTTTATAACAATTTAACCCTAATTGTGTTTTTTAAAAGATCAATATAAGAATATACAAATTGAGGAAAATTTTAAAAATCTAAAAATATTATATTTTATAACTTTCTTTGTTAACTTGTTTCTTCTGTTTGTGGTTGTCAAAAGTTGAGATTTTCTATTTTACTTGGTATATAATGTAGCATAAATGAACTAAACAGCATTTGTAGCTGAAGCACTACTGAGTATCCCTAACCAGAAAATCTAAAATCTTTAAAATCTGAAATGTTCCAAAGAGTCCACAAGTGGAAAATTCCACACATAACCACATATAATAGACACATTTAAAATACAGACATACTAAGATACTGTATAAAATTATCTCAGACTTTATATAAAGCATGTATGAAATATAAATAAATTTTACATTTACTTTGAGTGTGTGTGTGATACTGGGGATCGAACTTGGGACCTTGTGCATGCCATGCAGGCACGTATGCTGTTGGGCTTTCTCCCTGGCTCTATTTATTTATTTATTTATTTATTTATTTATTTATTGTTTCAGAAGCTTTGTTTATTCACTCGTTTTTATGGCCAGCTCAGCCGGCCCTGAGGGCAGGGCTGGCACAGCATGTGGTGCCAGGGATTGAACCACGGTCCCTGAAGCCACCCAAGCTTTCCCAAGCAGGCGCTTTAGACCACTGAGCCATTCCGCCAGGCCCTTAATTATTTATTTTTGAGATAGGATCTCTCTATGCAGTTCAGGCTAGCCTTGACTCACTAAGGAGCTCAAGCTGGTCTAGAGCTCACAGCAATCCTCCATCCAGCCTCAGCTTCCTGAGTGCTACAGTTTACAGGCAGGTGCCACCATATGTGACTGAATTTCACTTATAGACTTGGGTCCCATCCTCAGGATATTTTACTATGTGTATACAGATAGTCTAAAATCTTAAAAACAAACAAACTGAAACACTTTTGTTCCTAAGCATTTCAATTAATAATGTTCATCATGTTATATTTAGTTCATATTATCACTTAGTTTGACCTTAAGGCCTTTAGAGACTTCTGTTATTCCCTTTGTAGTTTTAAGTATAAAAGTTTGTCATTATTGTAAAAGAGATGAAAATTATTCATGGTAGTCAAGACTTAGAACTAATATAATCAATTAATTGATGAATAGATAAAATGGTGTATCCTTACTACAGAATATTACTCAGCCATGAAAAGTAATGAAATGACAATATATGCTTTAGTAAGGATGAACTGGAACTCAAGTGGTGCATTTGCTTATTGCATGGTGCTTATACAATAAGAGTGAACTTTAAAAATATATCAAGTAAAATAAATCAGAAAACCACAAAGGCCACAGTCTGATTTTACTCATGTGAAATGGCCCAGCTAGGCAAATCTACAGAGGCAGAACAGATGAATTGCTGCCATGAGAGGAGGTGGGATGGTGGAATGGAGAGTGACACTATTGAGGTTATATAGAAGATGTTTAGAATTAATGATCATGGTTGCACAACTTTCTAAATATACTAAAAATCACTAAGTTGTATACTGTACATGGTGTTCTTTTATGGTAGGTGAATTATATTAATTTAAAAAGAGGCACTTGATGTGGTGAATAATGCTTTTATCTCCAGCTTCTCAAGAGGATGAGGAAAGAGGATTACAAGTATAAGGCCAACCTGGCAATTAAGTAATACTGTATCTCAAAATGAAAAAACGTCTAGGAATGTTACTCAGTGGTGGAGCACTTCCGTACTATGTGAGGCTGTGTGTTCAGTCCCCAGTACTACCCTGCTCCTAAATACATCTATTGGTTTATCACGAGATTATTACTGGAAGAGTTCGTGATTATTCAGTCTACTTTGACATTTAAGGCTTTAATCTCATACTGAGAGGACTGAAACTGTTGGTAAGGAAGTGGGTTGGAGGGAAATTGGCTGGCTTTTTTGAGTTTTTAAAATTTACAGAACTATAATTATCATGTTTATAAAATATTTTTATTAAGTTTAAAAGATCTTTTATTAGTCACATTTATCTCATTATTAACATTATTTTGCTTATATGGCTTTACATATAAAGACCACACTTATCCTGTAATTTAAAAGATACATGTAAGACATCCTTGAAGAAAATCAGGCTATTGAATGAAAATCAGGCTGTTGAAATGGCATCATTTTTTTATGTTTTCATGTACTCATTTCTGTTTGTCAGATTAAGAACGTATGAAGTAAATTGTAAACATGTTACTAAATTGGAGATATTTACTATTCTGGAAACTTAGGAAAAATTTTATATAAAAATCAAAATAAACATGAAATGTAAGCATATCCTAACAATTACATGGATGAAAATTTTTAGTACCTTTTCGATTAAAACTTATAAATGTGTAAAATATTTATGTGGTCAAAATTAGGCATCTTTTAATAAATGCTAGCGCAGTACATATCTTTGAAAATTGTATAGACATTGATTTTTATGACTTAGAGACTAGATATTTGAATATAAAATATTAGTTCAGCTTTCAAAATCAATAAATATTGGTTGCCTTAGAGGTCAGTCATACTGAATTGTATGCTTTGTTATTTGAAATGCAGTTTGTTTTGAACATCCTGCAAAAATCTTTTACCTTCATTTATTTTTTAGAGCTGTTAAGTGAGTAAATTCTTGGGTAAACTTTAGCTGTTTAGTTCTTGGGGCCTATAAATATTCTTAATTTTGATTTTGCGCGCTCTTTTCTGTAAAACTCCATTTGAGTAGTAGGGAAGTGTTGCTGTGAAAAGTAATTCTATCCTAAGAAAATAGCAGTCTTACATTGTTAAGCTAACTGTAATTTGTTTTAGTTTTATCAGACAAACATGGCAGTACTGATATCAAATATTCATTGTACTTTGCTGAGTACTTCAAATGTATTAACCATTTCATCCTCAGAACAACCTAATGAATTGTTATATTATCTCTTATTTGTAGATTAAATAAGTATGGTGAAGTAAAATAATGTGCCTGAGGATATGAAACACTCAGAAGCCCAAACCTAGCCATGTATAATGACAATGCTGTGATATTTTCTCCTCTTTTTTTTTTTTTTTTTTTTTTTTTAGTACCAGAAGTTGAACTCAGAACCTTGTGCTTGCCAGGAAGGCACTGTGCCACTGAGCTATATCCCTGGCCAGTTTGCTTTCTACTCGTGAGACAGTTCCTTCTTAATCTTCAGCTAGTTTTGTAAATTCAAGCCCAATTCCATCTCTTGGCCTGAGCCTATCTTCTTTTCCTACACAGTATTAAGGAGAGGTTAAGCTTTTATTGCATTCAGTTTATGTTGTAATTGTTCAACAGAATCTTCTATACTGATGTTTACATTCTGTGTTAATTTAATAAATTTTTTAAGTGTTAGTTCAGCTAATACTTACTTGGTGCTTTTGTCCTAGACCTCGTTATGTAGCTGTGTAATGTAACACTGTTAACTGAACTGATTTGAGAATTAGTCTGTTGTCTGAAGATTCAGACCTACTATTTTGGATCACTAATACTATGTCTTTAATAGAAGCTTTTCAGATTACTGTTATTGACTCACATTAAGGAACAGTATTTTTTTAAAAAAAAAAAAAAAGCTGCTAGACTTTTTTACTGGTTGGGCAAGGCAGGATCCTACTCTTGTGTTCCTGATCTTTTACTTTTCCTCAACCCCTGATACCTCTCTTTCTAGAATTCTCTTTTGTATTTGGCATTGGTAGGAAAATCAATACTATGAAGAGGTTAATTGGATTTATTGCTATATTTAAATTATGGTGGTGTATACTTGTTGAGAAGTGTAGTCCATTTCAATGATGTATAAATCTTGTTAAAGTTGGACTTGATATATAATTACATTTTCAAGCAACAGAATTTTGAACTCATACATCTCAATTATGTTGTATGTTTCTTGTATCAAATGGAATGACTTGGAACAGTAAACCTCTTGAACTCACGTAACCTGGAGTTCTGCCTTAAAGAAATGAACTAAAGCTGAAAATTTCATTTCAAAATATGGAAAAGCTGAAGTCAAGTACTTTGAGCAGTTTTTGAGTTTGAGAATGAAATTATATTACTAATGACCTTTCCGAGTATAAAACTATTTATGTAGTATTAGGTCATCAGTTTGGTATTTGAAATCCATTAAACTAGTACTAGGTGGAGTGGAGTTTGAATTTATTTTTGGTACATCACAGTCTTAGGACGTAGACATTTTATATATTGAGTATTGATTTTATTATTGGTTACTATTGCCATTAGATGTTATTTAATATAAATTAATTATTTTTATTATTTATTTATTTATTTATTTATTTAGTCTTTTTGAGGCATGGTCTCACTGTGCAGTTCAGGCTGGCCTTGAGCTCATTTTTGTGGCCCAGGCTGGTCTTGAATTTGCACTGATCCTCCTACCTTAGCCTCCCAAGTGCTGGGATTACAGTCATGCACCATCATGCCCAACTACAATAATAAATTCTTGATGTAAAGAAAAATGAGTTAATTATAAACAATTCTGAATATCTCAGTTTTATTATGAGAAATGTAAAACATATATACAAGTACAGAAAAATAATATCATGTCTGTCATTAAGCTCCAGTATGGATATTTTTAAAATGTATCTTAGTCCTTCCTTTTCCTTCTAGAGCTTTTAAAAACAAATCTCAATTACTGAATTATTTAATCCATAAAAATTTTAATCTAAGTTGGATACAAGTAAGTTAATAAATTAAAAATTCCAAATAAAAATCAGACTGTCTTGAACCTAGTGAAATGCTAATTTTTAACTCAAATTTTGACCTCTCTTGTATTCACAGAAAACTATTTTGAATCATGCCACATTTGCCTTTCAGATTATTTGTGAATTTCTAGAAATACCAAAGCTGATATTTCAGTATACCTGATAAATGGATCTCCTGTGTTTTTTGATGGATGTTTTCCCAAGACTTTTCCTTAGTATGTGTTGACCCTCTGAACTAGACATTAAAACTCAGTACAGAGTTTTTACTGTAGGAAGCAACTACCAAAAACTAAGCTGAAAGTTTCTAGAAGTTGTGAGAGACTTCTACAAGTAGTCTATTCAAGGTTCTTGAAGTCCTTCAAGTTCTGAAGATCTTTTTCTTAATAAGTTCAGGCTCATGAACACCTATTTTAGTAGTTGCAGTAATCCACCATCATTTGGAAACATTTTGGCAAATCTCCCATTCTGGATATTTTCTTTAATCTGATGTCAAATGAGAAAATAAATGCCTGGTTATGATTTGAAACCTTTAAATTATCCAGATGGCATTATTTTGCATATAAATACAAATTGTTCTTGTTTCTTACTTTCCTTAAGGAATGTATTAGTTTCGCAGGGCTGCTGTAACAATTTGCCGCACACTTGCTGGCCTAATACAGTAAAAATTTATTTACTCAATTTTCTAGAAGCAAGAGTCTATTGGTAGGTTAACTCCTTCTGGAGACTAAGGGAATTCTGTAAGTGCAGTCTGTTCTGGCTTTTGGTGGCTACTGGTGAACCTTGGTGTTCTTTCATCTGAAGGGGCATCACTGCAGTCTTTGCCTCTGTCTTCATATGGCTGCAGTCTTAAAATACTCTTAATTATTTTGCATTTCATTTGTTTTTTATTTTAAAGAGAATTTTAAAAGCCCATAAAAATGATAGAGAATTTCAAAAAAAAGATGATAGGAAATTAACAATGATTGTTATGTTGTATATAGTTATCTTCAAAGTAGTTGTTCAGATTACCAGATATAGGCATACAAAGTTGATCAGACAATTAAGCATTAACTATTTCTGTCAGTTAATTTCTTTTGATGACATCTTGCCAAGATATTTCCTTTTCTTAGTATGTTTTGTCCCTTATTGTCCAGTGACATTAAAACAGTACAGAATTAGCTGTTTCTTTCTTGCACCTGGTAGAATTTTAACCCAAATTTCAACTTATTTTCTCTTGTTATTATTTTTTAATACCTTTAGGCCACACCTGGGATATCAATTTGCTGAGGCATATAATATATTCCAGGGAATAGCTGCTTCGTTCTTTTTTTTTTTTTCTTTTTGTATTTAGTATAAGGTTTACAGGATCTCACTATGCAGATCCAACTTGTAGTGATCCTCCTGTTTTCAGCCTCCCAAACACTGAAATTACAAGTGCGTACCACCATGTGCAGTCCTAATTGCCATCTCAGTGCGTGTCTCAGCGTGTGTCTCAGCATGCCCCGTGAATGAAGCTGGCATGCACTTTACTCTTTTTAAAAGGATAAATTCTGAATAAGCTAATAAAAGCCAGCAGTGATATAGACTCCAAAGTGACACCTTCATTACTAAGACACAACCAGAAATGTGTTTTGCTAACCTCCTAGGCAGCTTCCAAGCCAGTGAAGTTTATAGTTAAGCTTAAATGTTAAAGGTTGTATTATTTCTCCTTTCATTAATGAGTAAAAATGAATCAAAAGTCAGAAGAGAGGCACTGACAGAATTCCCTTAGTCTCCAGAAGGAATTAACCTACCAACAGACTCTTGCTTCTAGAAAATTGAGTTAATCTTTTATAGTGAGGTACAGTTTTTTATTTTTGCTTAAGGAGAATCTCTTTTTTTATAGAAAGCACCTTGTTATAATTTTTCTTCAAAGTACTAAGTAGTTGTTCTCTACAGTGTATTCTCTAGGGAATTTCTAGTTGGGGCTGCAGCTTAGTGGTAGAATTCTGTCTCCAATATGCCTACATGCATGCACATTCAAAAGGAGGGTTCTGATAAACATAGATATTTGATATCATTTATTTGTAGATATTTATGCCACTTACTAGGAAAAAAAAAAGGAGAAAATGAAATAGAGGTATGAACTCAACAGGGCAGGTTTATTTGAGAATAAACATGGGAGGGACAGCTCTGGCACTATACATCACCAGACTAGTACCTCTCCTACTGGCTGTGAAATCTTTTATAGGGTAATTTCAGTGAAAAGGGATTGAGGCTACCTGGCAAAGGTGCTTACCCAAGGACAAGCAAGGGTTGAGATGTCAAGGATGAGGTATGGCATTATGGAGGCAGTAGTAGTACTGAATGATGACACAAGTTGATATCAGTAAGGGCTGATACAGATAGGAGTCTCTGGATACAGTTGTGCTGGGAAGGGGTGGTTCAAAGGGGTCTTTGATCAGGATAACTGTGGTTGAATTCCTTCAAGTTCTGACTTAAACAAGGTAACTGTATATTTTTATTAGGGATAGTTTGTCATTGTAAAATAAGAAAAAAAAAGTGTTGACCCTGCACTTAGTGTTTTTTATTTGTGTACAAATATATTGATATTTTACTGGAGTAAAATATTTTTAAAATTAAAAAAAAATTTTATGTTTCTGTGCTGGCTCCCTTCTTGGAGCACATTGAAATGGCAGTTGAGACTGGGCATCATGGTACTTGCCTGTAATCCCAGCTTTTGGGGAGCTATAAACAGGTAGATCACTGCAAGTTTGATCTAGTAGTAAGACAATGAACATCCTGTAGACCTTTCCCTAAAAAAAATAGAAAAAAAATTAAATAGAATACAAAATAGTGTTAAAACAGAATTACAGGGCCAGCAAAATAGGTCAGCGATCTAAAGCACCTGCTTAGGTAAGCTTAGGCAACCTTGGGGGCCATGGTTCGATCCTCTACACCACATGCTGTGCCAGCCCTACCCCCAGGGCAGGCTGAGCTGGCCATAACATAAATAAAGTTTTAAAAAGAAAAACAGAATTACAAATGATACAAAATATCACTAAACAAAATAATATGAATTTTACAGTATTTGTCCTGTCGCATAAAATTAGTTGTTCATATCACCAGATATATACATGCAAAATTGGAGGAAGAAAGACGTATATAAGAACTCATAAAAAGAAAAAAGTAGAAGAATTGAAAAAAGGTGACAAAACAAATTAAGTACTAACTGCTTCTCTCAGCCTTTTGGCTAAGTTCAAGTGAAGTATCTGTTTTTATCAGTTTAAAATATGTTTTATTTGAGTCTTGAAATCATTTACTTTTTTAAACTTTATTTTAATTGATTATTGTTTCTTTTTTGTTGCATTTGAGTGGTTTAGATTATGAGCTTCTAAAAGACAGAGTATTTCTTTTAGTTTGTGCCTTTGATAGAATCATATACAAGTAGGTACTTACAAGCTATTGTGTATAACTGTTTCCACTTCAGGAGAAAGATCAATATGAAGAAAGGAGGAAAATGGCTTTACTGTTAGATATCTATGGATATTTGTTTTTTTCACACAGTTGCCCATCTTTAAAAGTTGTAAAAGAAGATTTTATAAAGCCTTTATCTTTCCCTCTCTTCTTTTCTTCCCTTTTGTTTGTCTGTCCTCAGCAATACTGGAAATTGAAACCTGTTACACAGAGCAACATCTAGTCCCTTAATTAATTAATTAATTAATTAATTAATTAATTTTAGAAAATTACTTAGTTACAGGGTCTACAGGGTCTCACTACACAGATCAGACTTATAGTGAGCCTCTTGTTCTCAGTCTCACAAGTTCTAGGATTATAGGCTTGTGCCATCATGCCCAGTCTCAATTGCTGTCTCACCAGGCACAGGGGGCAGGGATGGCACTGCGCACAGAACTGGTCCCTGTGCCAGCCCAAGCAGGTGCTTTAGTTTCCTGAGCTATCTGGCTGGCCTGTTTATTTAAATTTTGAAGCAGCATCTAAGTTGCCAAGTGGGCTCAAAGTTGTGACCCTCCTTCCTTAGCTTCCCAGTGTGCTGGGTTTATAGATAATCTGTCACCATTCTGGCACTTTTTTTTTTTTTTTTAAATAAGCTCTTAAAAATGTGTACTTCTTCCTGGTCTTCTTCTGACAAGAAGTCCACGATTGCATTTTGTTTCTCTATAAATATTGCAGCAGAAACTACATTTGAAAATTTGAGTTTTAAACTATTATTCCTTCAAATTGTTCTTTTTCCTTTCATACTTTATCCTTTCCTTTTGGAACTTGGGGAAATAAATATTAGGCCTGTGGTTATTGTACCATAAGTCCTTGAGGTTTTATTGTTCTCTCTCTCTTGTAAAAATCTGTTAAGATTGGATACTTTCTGTTAATCTTCAAGTTCACTAATAATTTCCTCTTTCATACCCATTCAGCTGTTGAGCCTATGCAGTGAGATTTTCATTTCGATATTGTGTATTTGAGTTTCTGAATTTTCCATTGGGTTCTTTTTTATTGAAGAATATTTCCATCATTCTAGTCATTCTAAGAATGTCGTGTGTGTCGTCGTGCCCCCCCCCCCCCAAGGCTGAGCAGGAACTTTTGCCCCTGAGCTGTTTCCTGGGCTCATCACTCTCCTTACTACATTTTCACAAGAATGACTTTAAAATCTTTTTCAGATAAATCTATTAAGATTATTGTGGTGCTGTCATCTGTTAATTATGTTTCCTCAAAAATTGAAAATTTCCTCACTTTTAATGTCATTATTTTGGGCTGTAATTTGGAGTTCATTATATTATGAAACTCTTTGTCTTGACTAATAATGTATTGGGACTGCAGAGACAGCTGGGAGCTTGAAGTGCCTGCCTGGCAAGCACAAGGACATGGGTTATTAGATCCCCAGTACTGCATGTTGTGCTGGCCTCGGAGCCCAGCATGGTGGCATGTGCCTATAATCCCAGAAGTTGGGAGGCTGAGACAGGAGGATCACTACTAGTCTGACCTGCCTAGCAAGACCTTGTACTGGATGGATGGATAGAGAGATAGATAGATAGATAGATAGATAGATAGATAGATAGATAGATAGATAGATAGATAGATAGATAGATTGATTCATTTTTAAAAATTAAATATGAGTCCACAGAGAGAGCTCAGCAGTCTAAGTGCCTGCCTAGTCAAGCTCAAGGATCCTGGCTCAATTCCTGTTACCACATACCATGCTGACCCTTCCCTGGGTGCACCAAAGTAGCCCCTGAAGCCGGGCGTGGTGGCACACGCCTGTAATCCTAGCACTCGGGAGGCTGAGGCAGGAGGATTGGTACAAGTTCGAGACCAGCCTGGGCTACAGAAGTGAGCTCAAGGCCAGCCTGAACTGCACAGTGAGACCCTGTCTCAAAAAGACAAAAAAAAAAAAAAAAAAAAGTAGCCCCTGAGACCACGTGTGGTGGTGCACTAGGGAGGCTGAAATTGAAAGATCACTAAGAGCCCGAGCTGCAGCATGTGACCCTGTACCACATATGAGAGAGAGAGAGAGAGAGAGAGAGAGATCCATAGAGAAAGAGAGATTTTTGTTTTGGCACGCAGTAAGTATGGTTGGATTCAGGTAGTAAATTCTAACCATCCTTCTCTACCATCCTTCTCTAGCTTGTGAGTCAATGACAGTTTCTTCTGTAAAAACTTTTGCATTTCATTTAGATTTATACTGTGTGTGTGCCAAACATTGAACTATATAAGAACTGTAGTGAAGGTTTTAAAGCTTTTGGTGTCTTATTTAGCATCAGTTCCATACAGACACAGCTTGGACTAGGGTCTAAGCCAAGGAGTTTACAAACAGTTTTATGGTACTACTTTCCTATGCTCTTAACCTTCTCATGCTTTCCTTTACACATTTTGATTACTTTGGACCTCTAGCCTCAAGTTGATCCCTTTTCTTGTGCACATATAACTCTGCTCATATCTGAAACAAAGCAGGAAGAAGACAGAAAAATTAAGTAGGGGATCTTGACATCCCCTTGAAGATGAAAGCTGCTTCTTTCAGAATTTTAGACTCCTACGGACCCATTGCTGCTGCTGTCACTGCCTCCATTACTATCATGATTGCTTAAGGCTTTGATACCGGAGAATATTGAAAAGAAACAACAACAAAAAAAAACCACAGGGGAATTTCATCCACTTTGACTGAGTATTAGGAGATCAAAGTGCTAAAAGGCTTCTTTTGGAATTGTCTATATCTACCCAATTGCCCACTTTCTGATTTTTGGCTATTGAGTCTAATCCAAAGGATACCAGAAAGGACCATGGTGGTAAACTTAACACCAGTTTAGTTCTAATTCAAATTCATATCTTCCTCAGTCTGCCTTAACTAGTTTCTTCATTCTGTCCAAATACTATACTTGCATTCAGTGGAAAACCAAGGTAAAATATAGGTATTCCATTTCATCTGAAGTTGAAAGACCTGATAGATTTTTAAAAATCAAATGAAAAATTACAATTTCAGATCTGAAGTGTTTTTTTGTTTTGTTCTTCTATTCTTAGATATCATAGTTCATATTGTTTAAGGAACATGTTTTAGAACCTATACAAGGAAATTGCCTTATTTGTGTGTATATTAAATGACCAAATTAAAAAAAAATGTGAATATTTCAGAAAATGAAATATTGGGAATGGGGAGATAGCTTGGAGGTCTAAAAGCCTGCCTGGCAAACACAAGGACCCAGATTTGATTCCTGGTACTGTATGCTGTGCTGGCCCCTGGATCCTGGGCCCTAGGCTCTCCATCTGGCCACTGAAACTAGTCGTGGTGGCTCACATCTGTAATCCCAGCACTGGGGAGGCCGAGACAGGATCACTATGAGTCTGAACTGCATAGCAAGACCCTGTACCAAAGAAAGAAAGAAAGAAAGAAAGAAAGAAAGAAAGAAAGAAAGAAAGAAAGAAAGAAAGAAAGAAAGAAAGAAAGAAAGAAAGAAAGAAAGAAAGAAAGAAAGAAAGAAAGAAAGAAAGAAAGAAAGAAAGAAGAAAATGAAATATTGCTTTTTCAGTTTTGCATGGTAAAGCAATCTTTTCCAAAGTGAATAGTATTTCTATTTTTATGTCTTATTTGTTGAGGTTTCAGTCTATCTAAGTTATTTTCTAGTGAGACCTATTTGTTTTACTTGTTAAAAGTGCATTGTTTCTCTTTTTATTACTAGTAATTTTTTAAATACATTGAAAACACTTTTTCCTTCTTTTTTGTTACCTCTGTGTCCTTTGTATTTCTTCTGGTGTTTCACTACTGTGTTATCCATCCCCTCTGTTACTGCCCAGGTGGGTGGACAGAAATTAAGTAGGGGTGTTGCTCCAAGAGTAGTTTGAACTCTGATTGGGAGAATAATCCTTCCCCCTTCCCAAAGGCTGTCTACATCAACCAACTGTCCTGCCGACTAATTAGAATTCCAAGGGGCATTAATAACCATTTAAATTAATCCGATTATACCTACAGTTGCTAAAGGTGAGGTTCAGGCTATGTAACTCCCTGTTAATGGACACAAACATGAATCAAAACCGGGTAGGAATTTTAAATTTTATTTTCATTTCTACCCAAAGGAAATAAAACATTTCACCTGCCTCCTTTCAGCAGTCTGGTTTCCAATAATCCAAGGAAGCCCTGCCATTAAGACAGCCCTCATTAGAAGACTGAAGCTAAATAGCTTGATTTTATGAAAGTCCGTTTGCACTGTTTGTGAAAACTCCTTGGAGACAACTGTAAAGAGCACCTAACAGTGAATAATCCTTTAGTTAAATGCAAAAGTGTTGTAAAGAGCTTTTAAACACAGTAATTCAACTATAGCAGCCTCCCAGGGGGCATTATGGAAGTGGCAAAACAACTATCATTTCACAACTTTAGATAAAGAGTGGGAATCAGTGACTAGCTATTGGAATGAAAAGAAACCTTACAGATGAACCAAAGTATCCTCATTTTGGCATTCTCTCTCCAACACAGTGAATTTGGCCATGTAGTTTCTGGAAATTGTTAAAAAGTTGCCCATCTTGAAATAATCATACTTGCCAGAGAATCTAATCTCAAATTAGTAAATAAACTTTTTGTTTCTATCATTTTAATCCTTAAGCCATAGAGAAGTATTTCACTGCTATTTCTCCCACTGTCCTTCCTTGGCCTTACCATGTTCTCTTCTTTACAGATGTATATTACTGATTTTTAAAATTTAGAAATATATTGTGGGATAAAATGTTTAGAAACTTTGTCAGAAAGCAACATTTTTGTATGCTTGAATTTGAAATTTTTTAATCCAAGAAGGATAGATATAGTATGTGTTATTATGTAATAAGCTATTTCTCAAAGAATTGTTTTTTCAGTACTAGTTTATGTTTTAGCTACAAACAAGTCCAGATAGTTTTTCAAAAAATAAGTAAGAAAAATTAGTTTGAGATAGACATCTACTGGAATCTGTGCAGTATTCTTTAAACAAAGATATCTTCTAGTCAATAGATGGCATCCCAAGCACCTGTCTAAAATGACTATTTCTTTTTGTGATTAGCTCTTATAGATTTTTCCCTTTAAAAAAAATGTAAACTTCATACATTTGGATTATTCTTTGGTCTGGATCTTTTCTTTGAATCAAGTAAGCTTTGGGATGCTTATTTAGATGTTCAATGGAACAGTGTGAAGAACAGTAATTGTGTTTGGGCTAAAGAATTAATCCATTTAGTCATGGGAAGCATTACTTGGCTTTTTCTTAGTAGTTGGAATTGTGGTGCAACTTAGGAGCTGTTTTGGGATTTTAGGCTCAAATAGAAACTTACAGAAATGAAAGCTTATTTATATTGATGAACATATGCTTTTGAATAATGATCCATTGACTTGATTCCAATTAAAATGAAATTGTTTTTAATTCGCAATTCTTGTTTTAACTATGAATTAAAAGACTTTTATATTATCAGATTTTAAAAAGATCGGTATCTAAATTAGAAAACATAGTAAAAGTCATTTAAGAAATAATTGGCTGGTTTCAGAAAGGACTTGTAACTTTAAATGTTGATGGCAATACATCTATTATAATACAATTATTTTAACACATTATTATTCTCTTAAAATAAGAAAATCTGTATTTTTTTTTTTTTTTACATCAAAGAGGTCAGTAAAGGCATTCAAAAAGTTTATTTTATCTTGAAAGAATAAGTATCCTATGTTTTTACATAAAACTCTTCTTTAAAGTTGTTTAAGTGACTGGACAAAAGAGAATCTGTTGTTGCATTTTTCATTGTTTTATGTACAATTTTATATACACTGTGATTTTCACTTTACCTTTTGTTACCAATTAATAGTCATTGAGCATTTACTGGCTGCCTAGTGCACAGGTGAACTTTATTGAGATGAATGAGGAGAAAAGTTACAAATTCTGGTTTCATCCCACTGTTTAATTTGTAGATATACTTATCATAAAATAATTCGTAGAACCATATAGTACCATGTGACTCTCTTGTTTTACTTACAATGTTTTCAGAACTCATCCATGTTGTAGCCAGAACTTAATGACTTTTTTATGATTGAGTTACATTCATTTATATTGATATACCACATTTGTTTATCCATTCATCAGTTGATGAGTATTCGAATTGTTTTCAGTTTTTAGCTGTTCAGAAGAATACTGCTTATGAGCATTTATATTTGTTTTTCATAGACATACTATGTGTTTTTATTTTTTTCATATTATGTGTTTTTAAATTAATTTTATTAGTACATTTTATTTAGTCTTTTTGAGACAGGGTCTCACTATGCAGTTCAGGCTGGCTTTAAACTCACTTTGTAGCCCAGGCTGGTCTCAAACTTACAATAATCCTCCTTCCTCAGCCTCCCAAGTGTGGGAATTATAGGTATGTGCCACCTACCTGGCTCTATTGGTACATTTGAGATATATGTAATGGTCACATTCACCATAGAGAATTTGTACCTGTACCTCATATACCTTGATTCTTTCTCCCCATTTTCCTTCCTCCCTTTTTTCAACCTTCTTCCCCTCTTACTTACAAAAGCCTCTTTTCTATTTTGTTTTCTTTTTGTCTCACTCACCCTTGTTCCCCTTCCCATTTGAAAATTTCTTCCCATTTCACAATATCTACTATACATTTTGGTCCTTATTTAAAGTATGTGTCTGATTTATTTAATAGTATTATCTCCAGGTGCGTTCTTTTATCCAGAATGTCTGGAGTTTACCATTTGTGGCAGAGTAGTACTCCATTGTATAATAAAAATCAAGTCTCCTTTGTCTGTTCATCAGCTGATGGGCATTTGGACTGTTTCCAAGATGTAGCTATTGCAAACTGCTGCTATAAACTTGAGTGTACATGTAACGCTGTACTATGATGCTTTCAATCCTTTTGAGAAGATACTAAGAAGGGGGAAAGCTGGATCAAATGGAAC
>PVJA010039990.1:0-18796 GCA_004027025.1 Myocastor coypus | reverse complement strand
AAAAAAAAAAAAAAAAAAAAAAAAAAAAAAAAAACTGTAATTTTGCTATAGTTATGATTCGGAATGTAAATACCTGGTATGCATTATGTATTCTCATTGCTACAAATCAAACATAATTTAAACAGTGATTAATAACAAAAACAATATTTAATTATATGTTGAGAAATATTTATTACTAATTCCAATCAATAACATTTCACCATGGCATAGCAAGGATTTAAATATGTATTTTCCCACAGAGCTAGATTGGTGAGATGAGCTTTAGGAGGCTTAGATTCAATAGCCTCCAACATTACAAGCTTCACTGGTGGCCCACTGCAATTGCAGAACGTTTGACTGTGTATGTATCTGCTTCCTCTTAGTCCAAAGAGAAGTATATTCTTTTCCTTTTTTGTAAGTAACATCAATAGGGAGGTGGGGGTCATGCCCACACACTGTACTCTGCAGAACGATTGTGAGGACAATATGCAATATGTCAACTTTCAAAAAAAAAGAAAGGGGAAAAGAAAAAAAAAGTAATGTTGATTTAAAAGGATTAATGTTTAATTGTTTGATCAATCTTATATACCTATATGTATTAATCTAAACTGATCTGATGATGAAAATATGTAATATAACCATTGTTAAATTTAAACAATAAAAATGTTAAATTAAAAAAATAAAAAATAAATAAATATGTATTTTCCGATTGCTTTAGGTGACCCCTGTGTTTTGGTCGTTCAACCCCCACCGGGGTCCTGACCCACAGGTTGAGAACCGCTGATAGAGAAAGATAAGAAGAAATGAAGCTGTTTGCATTAACTAAAATGATACTGTATAGTATTTGCATGGCTGCCTCAGGAAAGCTTGTAAACTTAGTGTTTTTTTTCTCATAGAATTTTGAACACAGTCTATAATAACTGACAGAATGAAGATTGGAATAAGTTTCTCAATGAAAGTAGCTCCTAAAATTATTAGCCTATCTGAGATAGGAGTGGAGGCACAAGTCTATAACCCCAGCACTCTTGGCAGGCTAAGAGAATTACAGTGAGTTAAAGGCCAGCTTGGGCTACATAAGCAAGTTCAACACCAGCCTGCACTACAAAGTGAGACCCTGTCTCAAAAAACAAAACAAAACATTCAGCTGGAGACTGGATGTGGTGGCATGCACCTGTAACCCCAGCTCTTGGGAGGATGTAAACAAGCAGATCACTGCAACTCCAACATAGTAGTGAGACCCTGAACACCCTGTAGACGCTCCCCCCACCCCGCAAAAAAAAAATTTCAGCTAGTCTATTATTTTATAACTTATCATCCTTGAGGTTCTTTGTATATGTCTAAATTACTTGCTTTCTCCCAAACTCATTAGTTCATTAGTTCTGCTTTGTATTTTAATAAGTTTTTCAAATACTTATGTAAAAAAAATTGTGGTTAGTACTATCATGAGATTAGGTGCTCTGAGTAGAATATATAATTCATTTTATTCATTTTTCACATTAGTGTCTTTGTTATTTTTCTTTTATTCATCATTTTTGCTTCAGCCTTTAATTAGCCAAAATATGACTTGATAAAATTTCATTTTAGATTTTTCAAGATGGTTAAGATTTAATTAATTAATTATAGATGACCAGTTTTCCAAAATGTATTTTATTCTACATAAGTGAAAGTGATAGTAAGGCTCTGGGGAAGTTTGTTTTAGTTAATAAAAATTAAAATTTCAAAACTTCCAATTTTTAACTGTACTAATTTCCAAAATAATTATTGCATTTTAATTTTACATTATATTTTGTACCATATAAAAAATAAAAATTGCCAAAATCATGTTTGATCTTGGTTTCTGACCACATGTCTGCAAATCCTTTAGTTCTTCTTTATAGTTAGGCATTCTTGGATTTTATAAATATTTTCTCACCATAATGAAATTTTTTTTAAAAGTGAAAGTGAAGTCTTCACAAATTCAGCAGATATCAACACCAAAAATAATAGATAAAAAATGTTTTTTAAATTGCCGTTGATACAGTAAAAGACCACCTTGCCTTTGTAAGCAATTGCTTTATAATTTTTTCATCTCTTCAGCATAAATATCTTACAAAATTTCCTTTAAAATGTTATAAAAAGGAATGAATCCCTGCACTTGGGAGGCTGAGGCAGGATTGCTGCAAAGTCGAGGCCAACCTGAGCTACAGAGTGCATTCAAGGCCAGTGTGAACTACACAATGAGATGCCATGTCAAAAAGGGAAAAAAGGAAGAGGGAGAGGGAGTGAGGGACCAAGGAAGGGAGGGAGGAAGGGGGGAGGAAGGAGAAGTGATAAAGCCGTGGTCGTGGTATATACCTGTAATTCCAGCACCAGGAGGCTGAGGCAGGAGGATCACTGTGAGTTTCAGACCAGCCTGGGCTACAAAGTGAGTTCAAGGGTTGCCTGAACTACATAGTGAGGCCTTGACTTAAAGAGGGAGGGAGGGAAGGAGGGAGGGAGGGCGAGAAAGAGGGAGAGATGGAGGGAGGGAGGGAGAAAGGGAGGGAGAGAACAGGAGGCAGGGGCATCTTTCTATGAAACATCATTTTACACACAATGTTGACATTTTCAGCTACATCTGGTAACATACTCCTATGACCCCAGTACCCAGGAGGCTAAGGCAGAAGGATCACTGATTTCCAGCCAGCCTAGGCTAAGGCCAACCCTAAATATGCAGTGAGACCCTGTCTCAGAAATAAAAAGGAACAAAAGATATTTTAAACATGCAGGGGCTGGGGAGACAGCTTGGCTGCCTAAGTGTCTGCTTGGCAAGCACAACAACTGGGGTTCAATTTCCAGTACTGCATGCCACTAGCCCTGGAACCCCAGGCAGGCCATGCCAGCCACCGAAACTGGGCATGGTGGCACATGCCTGTAATGCCAGCGCTGGGGAGGTTAAGACAGGAGGATCACTATGAGTCTGAGCTGCATAGAAAGACCTGTATGAAGTAAATAAATTTAAAAAAAAATTTTTAAAAAACATGTAGAATGATAAAAATAAGAAATTTTTTTAAGTTAGAGCCACCTTTATATAAATTGATCTGAAGACAATACTATGCAATACAACAAATACTGCAAAATTCATACTATGTTTAGTAAAAATCTGTATCATTTGTAATTTTTCTGTTTTAATACTACTTTGTACTCTCTTAAAAAATAAAAACTAAAAAAAAAAAGAACCACCTTAGTTATGGCTAACAATTGAAAAAGCCCACATACTGCAACTGTACAAGTGCTGCTCTTAACCAGCTTACACAGAAATTTGCAGCATTTGTCAAAGAGTAAATGCTTTTGAATAATGTTCATAGCGAAACAAAGGTCATGTCAAAGATAAGGATATAATTCTAATCTGGAAGACAGTTAAATCACAGATGTATCATCTCAGACTTTGGGCTTTTGTTAGTAACTGTTAATCCCTCAAGAGAAATGTTCAGAACATGATTGATTCAGTAAAGTTGCAAGACAAAGTAAAAAAGCAAAATAGTAAATAAACCCTGAAATATAGGGTGACAGAGAGCGTGTGTGTTATGCACCAAGCCTCAGAGCCCGGAAGCCCCTGAGAATCAGTTACTGTGTGAGGTCATCAAAATGGAAAACTTGCTGGTAGTTGTTGCGCAGGACTGAATTCCACATTTCACAGTTCTATCAAAGGTGAGCCAAGCTGGGCGTGGTGGCTCACGCCTGTAATCCCAGCACTTAGGAGGCTGAGGCAGGAGGATTGATGCAAGTTCGAGACCAGCCTGGGCTACAAAAGTGAGCTCAAGGCCAGCCTGAACTGCATAGCAAGACCATGTCTCAAAAAGACAAAAAAAAAAAAAAAAAAAAAAGCTCTTACAGATCTTTCTGGCTCTAGCTTTATATGATGAGTAGATTACTGTTGTTTCCTAGTAAAGCACATTGCTGAATAGGCAGAATTTTAAGAAATTAAGAGTTAAGAATTATTTTTTAAAAATTAATGGCCTATTTTTTACATTTTGTTGGAAAAGAATCATTCTGTTACTGGGTTGGGGGTAACACAAGTGTCCAGGTTCTTGGAGTCCTAAAAAAAAGCAATGAGGAAGACAGCTAAGAGTAGCAGCAAGATCAAAGATTTACTTGAAAGAACAAAGACAAGATACAGGGCATTTAGTGGGGTCAACCTGGTAAGAAGGGTTCATGGTGCCGAGGGCTCTAAGCCTTGGGGTTTAGGGAGGGACAGACCATCCTATCTCAGCCTCTCACCATGCTGTGGTGGTTCTGACCTCTTATGGCTCTTGGAGGAGCTGTCACTGGTGTTCGAAGCCCCAGGGGGAGGGGTATCAAATCTGCACCACCAGCGTTGTAGTACTCACAGTTGGCCACAAGGCGCAGCAGACCTCAGGGTGCACACCCAGAGACTTGCTGTGTGTAAATTGAGTTACCAGTTACTTTTTCCCGTTGTGTGTAGAATCGGGCATCCAGGCCCTGGGCTAATATCTAGCTCCGGAAAATCACTGTAGACCCAGACAGTGGACTCCCTTCTGTCCCAACTGTTTCCTTGGTTACTGCAGGCCTCAGGTCTAGCCCAGAAAACTCCAAGAAGGCTGACCAGCCATTTTTTCTGCAGCCTTTTCCCTAGCGAGCTTTAGGCTTTCCTTGTGGGCCAGGGCATCTGAATGCAGGTACTTCACCCGAATAGGCAGAGATCATGTGGAAAACACATTAAACATTCACCAGTATAATTTATTGATCAGTCAGTAGCAAAGTGAAATCAAACACATTTCACCGGTAATGTTTCATGGATATTATAATATGGATCTTTTGAAAGAGTTACTAGGTTTTAAAGCACAGTATGTTGATAAAAATCCTCATTATTTTAGTAAACTCAGTATGGGAAAAAAATCTGCTTGTTTTATCAAAAATAGTCAACTTTACATTTGCTAGAATTGTTACTAATTGTATACAGTGACTGCTTCCTTAACTGCACACAGAGCAGATTGTCAAAACCAAGGGTGAGAAGCCACCAGGAGCAAAAGCAGTAGCTAGTGTCCCACTTGCTGTCACCTACTTGTGCAATTGACCCTTAACAGTCAGCAACATGAAAACAAAGAGGTCATATCCAAAGGACTTTGGCCAGGAATTATAGATAGTAAGTTAGAGCATAAACCCGATTTAAAAATAAACATACCCCTGAAAGCATACACATAATCCTCTTTAAAAATTTATTTAAAAAAACATTTTATTGGAAGTTTTATACAAAGTGAATATATATTGCTTCTCCTTTTCTTTGGTACTTTTGTTATATAAAGAAAACAATGATTGCTTGTAACAAGCCCATATAAGACATCTTGCAAGTCCCTTAACTTTACCCCCGGGTGCCACAAAGTATGATCATTTCCTGTATGTGACATTGACAGTAGGCCTGGGAAACCCTGTATGTAGCCTGACAGATTTGAATATAGAATTATTCAGATCATATGTTGCATATTTAATGAGGCTTGAGACACGGTCATCTAGAAATAGTGAAAAGGAGCCAGAAACACTATAATAGATTTATATAAAGTCTGTCTTTACAAAATTGTCTTGAAAAATAAAGTTCTATCATGTTTTTATAAAAAGTTAAACCATAAAGTGGAATTCCTAAAACAAATTAAAGTGATCAAAACTGATAAATTTCAATTTCACGCCATAATTGTAATTCATCATTACTTTGAGGAAACATCAGACACTATAAGCTGAATGACTACTTCCTATATTAATGTGAATTAACTCTCTTAAAGAAATTGTTTTATTGAGGAATGGGTCTATTTTCTTTGGCTCTTGTCTTACTGATTTCCCCCAAAGCATGCTTGTTCAGTTGAACCAAAAATGACATTTTTGCCACTATGTTCTCCACCGTTCTCCCATAAGTAGTCACCCGTGGAATCCAAGAGTCGGGGGAAAAGCACTACAGGGTCCCTATCCCTCCACTGAGTGACACCAGACCTTGAAGCTATCATCAGATATGAACAGGAAAAGGTCAAAAGTAGGCACCAACACGGGACACACTGAGCGATTTCCCCAGAACGCGTCTCATCACAGTCAGTACCAGCTACGCAGCATTTTCATTCCAGGGAGCAAGAAAGTGACGTACTCAATCATACTGGTCAGCAGCAAATAATGTATTGAGAGGGCAGGGGGAAAGAGACGCAAGGCTTGCAGTGCGCAGGCTGTAATGATAATAAAACCTTCATAAGCAATGCCTTGAGATCCTCAATTTACCAAAAAATAAAAAAAATTAAAAATTAAAATCTCTCAAGTCAATAGGTGTGTTTCAAATATAAGAGACTGTTAAGACAGTAGCAATAATAATTATTGCTATTATAATTAAATGCTATCATACTACATTTTTGAGTTCTAAACATGGAATTTGTAGAAAACCTAAACTTCTTGAAATGTCCCTTATGTTAATGTAAAAACTTCGGCCTACACAAAAGCTTCTAAGGCATCAAAAACACGTGTTAAATTCTATATTCTCTTTGGTTATCATCTTTAATTCCCATTCTGAAAAACAAAAAATGAATTCAAGACATAAATATCAGATACATTGTATCTGACCAGAAGTTACAGTACTATTCAGTCTATTAACAATGCCTACCATTATGTATGAACTCTGAACTATTAACGTAACTTTGAATTCACATACAACTTAGAAAACTAAGCACTTAGAAAGGGCAACAGTGATAGAAGGTACACTTTACACTCAAAATCATGGGTTGCCCAATACAGTTTCCAAACTGTCAGTAAAAGATCAAATTCAACACTAATATACTGCAAATAATGTCCAGAAATTAGCTTTAAAATATCACATGGAATTAAAATATTCCAAATCACTAGATGATTGAGTTATGCAACAGTTATTTCAAATAACTGGAGGCAGAGTAAATACTCATATACAGCATAATATAGACACGTAGCAATTATAAATATACTATGCTAACTGACTTTCATTTCTGCTAGTTAATAAAGAATCCCTTTAAGTCATGTTTTGGCATGGCATTACAGGCTGTGTCAAGACTGGATGCTGGGCATTTTTCTTCATAGTTCACAGCTTGGAGCACTGAGTCCTCAAGTAGATGCATGGTTAAAACGTGGGTTTGTTCATATATTCTTCCATCGTCTGAAAGAGAACAATGGATTAGAATACTTTCCTCTTTTAAATCACATTCTTCTACAGAAGGTGAAATCTTTTCTATTCTGTCATACTTTTATTTGCTACTACTGGGGAAGGGCTTCAAAAGCATATGTGGACATGACTATTTGTATCCTGAGCAAGAAAGGTGGTCCAAAGTTGGAGTACCATTTGCATACCCAACCATATGGCTGGAACTGTACACAACTTTCAACTGAGAAGAAGCTAAACTTGGTCATCAAATGAATGTCTTACGAGAGAGATGCAGAAGCAACAGCTGCCAACGTGTCGCGTCACTGTTGACTTAAGATAAATGTCTGCTAACACGGTCGCGGACATCCTCTCCAGGCACATGCACTATGAAAACCTCAAGAGAACGTGTACAACCCATGAATTGCTTTCTGTATGGTGTAGAACATGTTTATGACATTGACTGTCAAGACATAAAATATAAACATGCCACGATCCTGAAGAATTTCTGGCTTGGTTTTAAAAAGGCTTTCATCCGAAATAGAAGAAAATTGCTTCTCCGTCCTCTTCAAGGCTTGCTAACAAGCCACAAGGCTATCATTTTCTTCCAGTGCTTTTTGTCTATGTTTGAAAAGACTCACAATTATAAGCAGTCACACACTTATGCTACTGGTACGTGTGTTTGTGTAAGACCGTAGCTGTAGGTTGAATCAGCAGAAGACAGCTCAAGGGGGCTGCAAGTTACTCGGCAGCAACACCCTGCTTCTTCCAGTCAGCAGCAGCAACTTTAGCAACCAAAGCTGGATGCGCCCCTGGGCTTAAACGGTAGCCTATGGGGCTCCTGGGAACCTGCCTAGAAACACTGATACACAGGCTAAAGAAACCAGGGCCACTGGCTCAGCAAGATTGCCCAAGGGATCCAGGCTCACAAGTCAGCCTTTCTCACTGCTTTTGGCTGCTTCCTTTAGAATGCCTCGGTTCTACGGCTCAGAATTCTTATACTCAGCCATTCACAGTCTCTTCTAAAGTTCTGACCCCTCTAGACGAGTGCTGTCCAGGGAAAACTCACGTCCCTAAGATCTCTCCCCTGTACTCCTTCCTAAAGATGCCATGTGTGTTTATTAACTTATCCAGGGTATGACACTGGCTACTGCCCATCCTAGCCCAATGCCTAGAGCTGTTGCCATTTTAAAAAGGTTCACAAGATTATAAATATAAAATTAGGTATAAGACCAGTGAGATGGCTCAGTGGTCTAAAGTGCCTGCTTAGGCAAGCTTAGGCAACTACAGGGACTTTGGTTCAATCCCCAGCACCACATGCTGTGCCAGCCCCAACACCAGGGCAGGCTGAGCCGGCCATAATATAAAAAAAAAAAAAAAAAAAAAGAGAGAGAGAGATAAAGTTTACTTAGAGTGAAGGTAGAAAGGACCTATTATTAATATTTATAAGAGCATAAATGTCACAAAATCTAGGACAAGCTCATTTATTTTCATGAACTAAATGCTTAACTCTTCTCTATAACACTATACATTCATTGTATGGCTTTTAAGTTAACATACCTGACTTCTGCAAATAGGACTAAAATATGTAGCCGTCTGAGCCCACTGCCCGGCCACTTCTGCAACCTCAGAGAAGCCTGGTCGGTTGAGGCCCTGCGAGTCCGCCGCTAAACGTGGCACGGGCTGCCTGTCTGAGCCATGCACAAACCAGTGAGATAAGAGGTGGTACTTTCTTGAACGGTCTAGAACAGACCCTTTTCAGTTGGTGCACATTTTAAGAAGCTCCGCCCTTGCTTTCCCAAGGCGAAGGCCGCAGTGTGTATCTTGGGACTCCTCCTACTGGTAATAGCACATTGTTTCTTAGTGATGACCTTCCACTGTTATGACTGTGCTTAAAAAAAAACGTTACCACTGTTTATGCTTTGAAAGGCAACAGTGTTGGAGGTGCTTCCAGCCGGTGGCCCTGCTTCCAGTCCTCTAGCTTGTCTCTTGGCACAGTCTCAAAGATTTGCTGATGGCGCCCCCAACGATCATTCTAGGAAGTGCAACTTCTATCTCAAAGTGTTTCCTTCTACCAACTACTCACCTGCCACTCAGCTGCTCCTCCCTCCCAAGTAAGTCACTCTAACCAATCAAACCTTTGCTCCCCACCATCGATCTCTAGCTCTGCTACACTCAGAATACACCTTGAGTTCAATCCCCAGTTTAAGAAAAAAATAAAATAAAAAGAGAATACACCTTAAGCATTTGATGATTGGAGGCTATGTTTCCTCATAAAGACGGCTTTTTCTTTCTTTTTCCCCACTTTGAAATTTCTTTAAATTTCAAAGGCTAAGAAAAGGTTTACAGCTGTTTGCAAAGTGAAAGCAATGTCACTCCTTAACCTACAGGAACTCAAAACGCATGTTTAGGTCCAAAGAAGAGAAAATTTAAAAAGCAGCGATTGTTTCTTCCTTTGTGCACGTATCTTATTTTCTTCTACTGATTCTAAACTTTCTCAAGCAGACTGTGTACACAGCCAGTTTGTCAACGCCATCCCCAGAATGTTCTCTGACTTCCCTGCAGTAGGTGCCAGAGCCTCAAAGGAAAACTGTAACACTGGCTCTATCTAGGAGGTGTTCCTTGTAAGCTCCTTAAGACTTTGTATTCACCACTATGTGGTGAGGGGTGGATTTAATATAAGTCAAGTGTCCTGGCCCCAACTCAGGAAGCTTGCACTACTGGAGCACCAAAGACCCTGTAAGAAGTCAATTCCCTCCTACAAGAAGATTTCACATTAGCAACCCGTGGATAGCACTATAATAACTTCATCCACCAGCACATTTTAAGAAATACTATTTGGTGGAATTTCCAAACCATTGATTTCTCTAGTGCTCTGTAAAATCTCCTTCCTACAGCATTTGGAGAGAGGTAGGCAAATATCAGAGTTCGAATGCATTCGAATGCACTTCTAGCAGGCCCCCAGGGCCATTCAGGGGTCCCACTCAAGTAGATGTCAATCTTCCTGTGAGCTCCCCTGAACACCGAGCCCCTGCAGGGCAGGAGAAAATGCTCAGCTCAGAGAAGTCACACAGCACTGCTGGGAAGTCACACCCAATACTGTTTAATTTAAATTTTCACTTCCAAACAGCAGGAAGAACAGCCTAAACACCAATTACGAGAAGGCACTGTACAAAGCCCTGTCTCCTCTTGTTTCTGTTATGAAACAGGAAGGAGGAAGACCCATGGGGGTGGGAGACGCACTTGGGGTTGGCAGAGCCAGGACAGCACCCAGAGCCCAGCACACCCCCAAGGCAGGAGCACACAGGGAACTACGGTAGCATGGGTTCGCCAGTGAGGAGTGATGCAAATTTAACGCTGCTCCTAAAAGAAAAGTCCCCTGACATTTTATGTAAGCCTCACAGAGAACCAGAAGCACTACCAAGAACATGACTCAGGGCCATTTATACCTCTGCAAGCAAGACACGGTGGTCTCAATTTATTTATGCAAACAGGAGCACATACAGCCTTCCCCAGAGGTGCGAGAAATTTTAATTAAAATGATAAATGCCATCTTCAATAAAAAAAAAAAAAAAAAACTCCAATATTCTCTGCAAATGAAATAACTATGTACTGCCTTTCTCGTGTCCCAGGGCAGCACAGACATTTTAATGACAGTCCTTTTATACAGCTCATAAAATTACTTTTGCAAAGACTAGTACTAAGCATTTGATAGGGTTTTGACAGTGAGGTATCTTCACTTTAAAAGCTCAGTCAACCATGCTGAGACAAGACACAGGAGCCCAACCGCTTGAGTTCAGGTCTCTGTCGCATACCTACTCTGTTCAACCCAGTCAGTCACTGAGCCTCTTTCGTAAGTCTTGGTTTGCTTATCTGTAAAATGGGGCAGCAGTACTACCTACATCTTAGAGTTGCTGAAGGAATGAAGTAAGATAGTACGTGCAAGTTGGTTAGAAAATGCATGAAGCACAAAGCCCTCTGAACTTTGGCGAATGTACCTGTCATCACCGTCTTCTGTCCCAGGACACAGGCAGTTACACTCACCTCCTGCAACATGTCGGACTCCTCAATGGCTTTCACAGCAATTTTCTTAGATGTTTCCTGAACTTCCCCGCCTATTATAAATTCATCAAGGATAAAATATGCCTTTTCAAAGTTAAAGATAATATCCAGCTCGCAGACCTGGGAGAACAAGAACAGAAACAAGCATTTTAGTAAACTTTCAGGATGATGAGCAGAAACAACCAGCAGGGCTCCCAGCGTAGCGGCAGGTACCCACACATCACACGGGAGAAAACAGGCAGCGTTCCCTGCTTCAAGGAGGGGAGGCCGGTTTCAGCTCAGGGATGCAGAGGGTTCGCTTCATGGCCAGCTGTGCTGGTGGAGGGAGGATGCTCCACCCCCAAAGCCTGGAGGCAAGGAGGGAGAAAGGGTCCAGGGCAAAACTGCGGCTTCCGGTTCTGGCCCCAGCGCCCCACTCCCACCAGCACAGTCAGGTGTGAACTCGGCCACGGGCTACTTCCCCGGTGATCACGGCGTCCCATGACCCAGCCACCTCCCCTAAGACACAGGGATCTTTGGCGGGGGGGGGGGGGGGGGTGCGGTGTCACAGGTTAGATCTAAACCATAACAGCATCAGAAGTTATTTTTAGGACAGAAAAATAAAAACAGATAATCCAACCAAGTAAAATCACGATCTATTACTGGTCCTTAGGTAACCGTGTTTCACGCTATGAAATATCTGAGGCTCTGCAGAGGAAGGAGGCAGCGGGGTCCTCTACCATCTGCACAGAAGAGCGCTGGCCCAGCCCCGTCACAGGCACTTCTGTGCACTGGTCTAGAATTCCTCTCACTTTCAGACTCATTCAGAAGCTCACTCTTCAGAGGCCAATCAGCTCAACCGTGCTACTTTTTCTCAAAATTACACCAGTGGCTCGGGGTTCTCAATCTTTAACTGTACATGTCAGCATGTTATCAGCAGGCTCCTTAAACCACACATCGTGACCTCTGTCCCCAGGTAGCTAAAGCGTCAGACCCAAGAGGTCACACCACTGACAGATTCCCACACAATGCTGACACTGCGACTGTCACGCACGGGTTACCGCCTCAGGCACAGCCTGATAGGTGGTGGCGTGGCAGGAGAGCACACAGCAGAGCCACTGCCCCACGCCAGAGGCTCCGCTCCAGGGCTCCGAGCAGACGCACTTAGGGTGCACTCCACGCTGTCTTCCTCCCCCTCCGCCTCCGCCTCCGCCTCGCCTCAGCAACTGGCCGACCCCTGGCGCTCCCTGTGCCCCCACACCCACCCGCCCACGGGCGGCTGCCATCTCAGCTCCCATCACATTTCCCTCTGAGCAGCCTTCGATACCACCCTCAGGTTTGTTTCTTGAAAATGTCTGCCCCCTTGGTCCCCAGCTGTAGCAACAGCATTTCATGCCGGTTCTCCTCCTCCCCTCTGCTGACCTCTCACGCTCTTTGGATGCTTTTTCTCCCCGTCCCTAACACCTTGGAAGAAACTTAGAGCTCAGCGGCACATCGGTCAGTAGAGCGCCTCTGCTACATACGGGGCCCGATCTGCTCCGCCTCTCACCCTCTTCTCTGCAGCGCCCCGTGATCACCTATCACACAGGTTCTCTGGGACCATCTCATTGGTTCACACAGCTGCGCCCAGCACGCAGGGGCCCAACAAACCTCGCGGTCCTGACCTCCACCAGAGTCCGGTATCTTCCCCCGCTGACATCCCTACCTGGATACTCCTCAGCCCCCATCACCGTGTACCGATCAGACCTCAACCTGCCTCTTCCCTTCCATCCTTATTTTGCGGTGCAGCTGCAGCCTCTCCCTAGATGCCTAATCACCCTAGCTCCAGGGCTCGTCTTATTGCCTCCCATCCCTGGATCTCACATCTCCTGCACGCTGGCATCGCCGACCTATGGATCACTGAGCACCTCCTGAATTCTGAGCTCAGGGCAGAGACCTTGGCTTTGTCACCTTTATATCCGCAGTCGCAGGCACAGGGCAGCGTGCCATAACAGACAGAGCGACTGAGAGGAAGCGAATGAATCCGCCGCTATGAGGGCTTCGTTTCTATTCTCCTGGGGATGGAGGGTCTCCCAGATGATCCTCCAATCCTGCTGAATGCTTAACTCTATCTAAATTGGTGTCAGTATTTTTAGCAAATTGCTCCATATATTTAGGTCTTGGGTCAATAAAGCTGCAGACTCCACAATGTGGAACATGGTTTATGTTGACAGATCCAATTGAATCAAGAAGCATGTGGACAAATGAAAACAGTATCGTTGTAATAAATGGCCAGCTCAGAAAAGCTCACCCAGCTCATCTGCAAAGGTACAGCCTCTTTTCAATCACTACAAAACAGCATTAAATCAACAATAAGCAGATAGAGAACTATGTAGGTAGATAAACAAACAGAAAGACAGCTACAGTTATCTTTTCTTCATAAGTATCTCTGTGTGCATACACTCATACAGGCATACATGGGCGTACACACACACACACACACACACACAGGGCTGATTTTAAAGATTTAATTTATGTATTTGGTACAGGGTCTCACTATACAGCTTGGACTTGTAGTGATCTGCCTCTCTCAGCCTCCCCAGGGCTGGCATTACAGGCATGTGCCACTGTACCCAGTTTCTGTGGCCAGCATAGCTTGTGGTACCAGAGATTGAACCTAGGTCCTTGAGCTAGCCAGGCAGGCCCTTAGCCCACTGAGCTATCTCCCCAGGCCTGGGGCTCACTCTAAAACTTAGAAAATCTATTTACTAGGATAGTGACATAATAATTTAGGACTGGTACTGGCTAAATAGTTTAGCAGTCTAAAGTGCCTGCTTAGGAAAGCTTAGGCAACCACAGGGACCCCAGTTTAATCCACATGCTGTGCCAGCCCCACCCCCAGGGAAGGCTGAGCCTGCCAAAGAAACCCAATAACCTAGGACTTCCCAGCCCACTAAGTTTTCTTTGCAAGAACAACCTTCAGAGATAAAGTGGCCTAAATAAAAGGCACGTGCTCAGCTTGTGAACCCTTCCTTTTTTTTTTTTTTAAAGAATTTTTTATTTTATTTATTATTTTTATTCTTGTTTCAGAACCTTTGTTTATTCACTCATTTTTATGGCCGGCTCAGCCCGCCCCGAGTGCAGGGCTGGCGCAGCATGTGGTGCCGGGGATTGAACTACGGTCCCTGAAGCCGCCCAAGCTTCCCCAAGCAGACGCCTTAGACCACTGAGCCATCCCACCGGGCCCAACCCTTCCTGTTACCACGCTCCCCACAGACATCTGGAGACCTCCCAACAATGTGGATCGCGTATCCCTACTCACAAGGTGAAAATCACAACAAGAGATCGGGAAAAGTGGTTGGAACATATGGAAGGGTAGATGGACAGGAAGAAAGCAATGCCTATCATACCAGAAGAATTCTTGCAAATCTCTACGGTAAACACCACAACAGCCAAAAGAAACAAAGGCGATTAGAGAACAATTCACAAAGGATGAAAAGAAAGCCGTCAGTACACGTCTAATAAAGCATACAGTTTCATTAGTTGTCAGAGGCATGAAAACCTAATTACTATGCATCAGAAAACTAAAAGACAACAACTATTCCTGGTGATGGTATGGACAAATATGTGTTCACACTGCTAGTAGAGTTTATAAATTTTAGAGGATATTTTGGAGGATTAAATTGCATTTATCAATTTTCAATGTAAATTTTTGACCCAACAAGGCTACAAGGAATTTATCCTCATTCTATGTTAAGTAAAGCTCATAATAATATGCAGTATATGAATTATAAAAGTTATAGAAGTATCCTGGAGAGATAGCTTGGCAGTGTAAGCGCCAGCCTGGCTGCCTGGCTAGTGCAAGGCCCAGGGTCTGATCCCTGGTAATGCTGTAGGCAGGTAAATTAGACAGAAAATATTACAGGCTGTCAGACAGGGCTGGGCCCTCAAAGAGACAGCATACAAGACAAGATATGTTGCAACTGTGAGAGAGCTGGATGCTCCCGCTGTGGGCCAGAGCTAAAGACCAAAGATCAAACAAATGCTGACTTCTCTAAAGATAAGCATCTGGGGTTGATTATTACCTGAGGAAGCCAGAAAGCGTCACTAATCAACTGCTACCAGCCGGCTACCTGATAAACTCCTGTTCTATATTCCTGCCTGACTCACATCCCCATTTGGTACTGGATTTCATCAATTTACCTCAGCAATGGTGCTTGTAATCTCATTGGTTGACCATAGTTTTGTCCAACTTCATGCCCACCTAAGCGAGTTTCCATGTTCTCCTCCTTAGACCAGCCCACTCCATGGTTTTACTCTATAAAAGTCCCTGGAAAACACAGTTTCCCAGGACAACCCACTCAGGCTCCGCTCTGTCCCTCTTTCTTGGACAGAAGCTTTCTTTCCCCAGTAAGTATTCTGCTCTTCATCTCTGTCTGTTTCTAGAATCCATTCTTCAGTTTTAGAGAACATGAACTTGTCCCAGGTACCTTTTTAGGCTGGGAGCTTTATTCCCCTATATCAGTACCACGTGCCGTGCCAGCCCCAAAACCCTGGGGGTGCCCTGCTGGCGCAGAAACCAGGTATGGTGGTGCACAACTGTAATCCCTGGCCAGGATGCTGACACAGGAGGATCACTATGAGTCCAAGTCACATAGCAATACCCTATATCAAATGAGTGAATAAATATCTTGAAAAAAAGTTTGTAGAAGCATCATTTATAATAATTGGAGATAAATTAATGTTCATCCTTAGGAAATATTTTTAGGGGAATGAGGAGGCCTGGGGACTGACTGTAGGTCCTCTTTTTGTTCTTTTTCTTTTTTTTTTTTTTATGCATTTAGTACAGGGTCTATAGGATCTCATACACAGATCAGGCTTGTACTGATTCTCCTCTTTTATGCCTCCCAGGTGCCTGAATCACAGGTGCATACCGCCACGCCCAGCCTCAATCACCGTCTCAGGCCACCCTGGGGGCAGGCCCAGCATAGCACCAGATCGAAGCCAGGTCTCTGTGCTCTGCCTAAACACGTGCTTTTAGTTTCCTTTCATTATCTTTCATCTTGAGACAGGGTTTAAGTCACCCAAGCTGTAGAACTGTTTAAATAAAGTTTGTATACTGCCAAAATGGCATGGTAATTCTATGAAGAATTCAGGAAGGAAAAAAACAAAAAAGAATTTGGGAAGAATAAAAATTTATACATATAAATGTAAACAAAGCTTCAAAATAGACTTCCGAGAGGAAAAAAAATTTGCAGAATATGCAGAAAGCAATCACATTGGTTTAAGTGTTCAAGACTATGCAGACCTAGAAGGACATGAAAATATACAACATTTTGAAGTTGTAAGTAACATAAGTAAGTAAAGAGGAACGCTAAAGCAGATATCCAGGCACAGGGAGAAAGAAGTCAGCAGTCACCAGAGCTCAGGGGAGGTGGTGTCAGGACTGAGAGCAGCAAGAGGGCAAGGAGCTTCAGCATTCTACAGGCACAGGGCCAGGGCCCCGGACACAGGGTGCCTCATGAGGACAAGAGCAAGCAGAGTCCTCCTGGGTGGGGCTGACAGGTGGCCACGCATGCTCTGTAGGGACTTCTCCACACCCCACTCTTGAGAGCAGAACCCCAGTCCGGGAGGCAGGATCTTCTGGTAGCCCTGGGGCAATTCCCATACTGCAACCAGTTCCAAGGGCTATGAGGTAAGGTTGTGTGTACACAGTAAAACACACACACACACCATGCATGGGACCTACAGTGACTATCTTAGATTATTAAAAGAAATGAAAGCATCAGGTCTAGTGGCACCAATGGGATTGATACCAATGAGCAAATATTCATTTACAACAACTCCAAAGACCACTCTATGGCTATTCTTTGCAGCTAACTCCACCTATGAATGAAAAGAGACAATATTCCAGGCAAAAGTCAGGTTTCTCCAGCTACTGCTTAATTATTTAAATCCTTCTCACTTCTACCTTAAGTGTCCTTTCCAGGAAAAAAAGAACTTTGCCCCTGCTGTTCAGGAGACCCTACTCCTAATAAGGAAAATACAGGGGCTTCTTCTTCTGTGCACCATGTGCATAGACACGTGAATCCTTTCACCCATGTTTTCCCATGTATCTGGAACCTGGGCTAAAGCTTACACAGGCTCTAGCCAGGTGCTGTGCACAGTGTGGCCACAGGTCTTCTTGGATAGCAGAACATATGCTGCAGTGCAATTATTTCAGTCATTTCACCACTAAATCTTTTTTGATAGATTCAAAGGAACATCCGCCCTTAATTAGAATTTGATTCTAAACAGAAAAGTTTCAAAGCACATGCTTTAAATGCATCAGATAACAGGAAATTACATAAACACCATAAAGCTGTGTATAAAATAAAAAGAACTGTTGTACAACACACAAAGGCAGTACAGCAGGGAGCAACTAGTAAAACTCTCCTGTTTGCTCTCTCCTTGACCCGCACACCAGCCCCATAAGGCTAGCAAGGCAAGTATTTCTATTCGCCTTTTAAGAGTGTCCTCTTCCTCATGAGGAGGTGAAAGAAAGGTCCCACGGCATGGGTCTGTTTACTGGGCAGGCTGACACAGGACCCAGCAGGATGTGGCACTCCTTCTCTTATACAGGAAAACCTGCCTCCATCACGTCTTGAATGCCCTGGCACAGCGACAGCCACACACTCTGAGGGTGTCAGAAAAAGTTCACACTGTACCCAGTCTGTACTGGAAAGGATGGCCAGTACCTGAATCTTCACACAGCCCTTTATCTCCCATGAGGCTCTGAGGCATTTCTTCTCAGCCTCCAGAAATTGGGGTTAATGCTACTTACTGAAGACTGAAGGACTAGCCCGTTAATCCTCATAAAACTCTTTGGAATTGAAAAGTGCACACATACACGAGAGCATGTGCTCATGCACACACACACACACACACACACACACACACACACACACACAAATTAGTAACTAGAGATTTTGGTTTATTTGTCTTTAAAAGATAATGTTTTTCAGAGTTAGAGAAAATCTCAGTATAAAATTTTTCCCTTGGGTAATATAAGGGTAGAATTCAAGGAAACCTTTGGTATGAACACAATATAAAAAGAAAACTGAAGAGAAATCTATGCCTGGGACAGTGTCAATGAGCATCACACTGGAAGCCTTTTCTCTTCACTGTTAATTAATCACAACTGAATGCCTACGGGGCCTAGAGCTCTGAAGGGCTCTTAGCTGCTCTTAGATTAATGACAGATTCATTGAATTTTTTATTTTTTATTTTTTTAGTAAATTAAATTGTGGCTCATGAAAAAGACAGAGCTGCCAAAAGTGCACAAAAATAGGATGAAAACGTCATTTCAGAGAAGCAGGAACTCGGTGAAGGTCATTCAAGGCCTTCCAAGAGGTAAGGGGCTCTGAGATATCTGGTTGAATTTTGGTTCAACACATTGAAATCTAAATGCAGCCTCAGTTCCTGCTGTCACTGTGTCCTGTTTTGTTTGTTTGTTTTTTGGCGGTTGCTTTGTTTTAATACAGGAAAACAGAGCAGGCCAAACCAGCATTTAGAAATGAGGGGGGAGGAGCTGGGGAGATAACTCAGTAGAATAAGCGCTTGCCTGACAAGCACAAGGGCCTGAGTTCAATCCCTGGTTCTGGAAATAAAAAAAATAAAAAAATAAAAAAAAAAAAAAAA
>PVJA010039989.1:0-18792 GCA_004027025.1 Myocastor coypus | reverse complement strand
ACTAAGGCTCAAACTTAGGACCTTGTGCTTACCAGGCAGGTGTTTAAGCTGCTGAACTATCTCCCTGGCCCTGTGTTGAGCTTAGAACGTCGAGTAGTAATTTACCTGTGGAACTTCAGTGGCCCCCAAGTGTGGCTGCAGTTTTCTAGAGCACCTCCTGGGTGATCCTTCACAGCATCCAACCCAAGCCAGAACAGCACTCAAGACATGGCAATATCCCAGGCTGATTGTTCTGGTGTAGATCTTAATGGTTTTCTGAAAGTCTCATGAGCTCAGCGATGGGGCTTCTGGGAGGTGACTGGATCACAGCGGTGTGACATGCACCAGATTAATCTACAGAGAATGTGTAGTTAGGAGAGAGGCCCTGGTCGGGGTGAGCTCTGGAGGGTGCACCTTCCTCCCCAGCTCCTCCCTTCTCTCTTTGCTTCCTGGCCACCATACGTTGAGCACCTTTTTCTCTTCCATTTCTCTCTGCCATTGTTTTTGCCTTGAAACCAGGAAACCATGGGCCAAAACGGTGAGCTGACATAAACCTCTCCTCTGAAGCTTTGGGGGCCCCAGCAGCAGGAAGGTAGCCAATAGAATGACTTCTCCACTATTTATTTAAGGAAAAAAGTGAATTGCTACCTGAGATCAACATTTATGAACTTACCTGAACACTGCCACACCATCAGGTTTTCTGCAGCATGTCTGGACACTATGCATTCTGCAAACGGAAGAAGACCAAGAGGACAAGCAAGCCTGAGGATGGGGCCAGCGTACAGTTCTGTACTGCCCACACGGTAAGTGTGGAATGAGGCCCTACTGTCCTGCCCTTAGTCCTAGCTGTGGATGTGTGCAGTGGGAACCAGGGGCAGTAGGATCACTTTTTTATATCTTGCACACAGAACCTTACAGGTTCAGAGGAAGTTGTGGTGAATGTTTCAGAGGCTCAGCATGCCCATGATCCCAATGGATCCACACTTCTTCTAGAACTTTCCATGGCTGGTTTGTTTCCCCAGGATTTCTTGGGGAAACATTAGCCGAGGTGGACTCCATCCTCTCACGGCGAGGTGCCCTATTCTCTTCCCCTGCAGCTCAGCGTGTCCCCTATCAGCCTCACCTGCTCCCTCCTGCAGAGCTCATAGTGTCCTCCTCGGAGTAGGGAGGCCACACCAACCCAAGGGCAGAGGAAGCACAACACTCAAAATTAGTTTCTTTTAGGCTTGTCTGATCTCCTCTAGGCTCTGGGATGGACAGGGCATCAATAGGTAACAAAAGACTTCTACTTGTCCAAGTAGGAATTACGTAAGCAGAGGCTGTATCTTCCTTGGCTTTACTGAAACTTCGCTGGAAGGAAATCCTGCTTGTACCTCAGGCAAGTTGAGCATTTTCTCCTCACTTTTGCTTGGAAAATTTTGTGCCACTTAAGTCATCAGCCTCCGAAATGAATCAGACAATTCTGTGTAAATTAATATGCACTAGGGTCTTAAAACTGTATCCTTTGTGATTCTTTACTGTGTGTGTAACAGATATCGCATAATGAAAGGCAATGGGAAGAACTGAGGTTGTGGTGTTGATTAGCAATGCAGTGTGACACTGGGTTCAGATTCAGTCCGTAGCACAATGAACATACACACACTTGCATGGGATCATGCACCCACTGAAAGCCACAAAACAACAATAAAAAACGTTATTTCCTTCTGAGGATCCAGTGAACCCAAGATCACGGCCCTTGCCCCTCTTCACCCCTGAGCTTCGAAGGTGAGGCAGTCCTCTGCCTCTACCTGCATCTGAGGAGAGAATGCTTCAACTCCCACTGACATAGGGCGTAATCCTTTTCTGAGCAGATATCTCCAGTCCCCAGTACTCCAGGGCCATTACCACGACTCTCAGCTCCGGCTGCATCCTGAGCTCAGTGCTTTCCTCCAGCCTCCTGCTGGACCTAGCCGCATACTCACTCCCAGGCACCCCAGAGTGCACTGCCCCCTCCACCAACCCCCAGCCCAGCAGACCCACTTTCCCCAGCATTTCCTGGGGTATCATAGATGTTTCCAGTCATCCAAGCGAGAAATCCGCTGCCCTCACTTAGAAATCTTCTGCCAGGGAAACAAGTCTTAATCTCTTTGTGACTAGGGGCCATAGTGCCTTGGGTTAGCCAGGGAAATATCGCTGTGTGCAGAGGAGTGATACACCTCCTTCCTGCTGCTCTCCACACCTGGTGTTATAGCCAGAGTTTGCAAGCAAAGCAGTACAATGGGGACACATAATGGACACATAATTCACAGGGTTATATTGTAATGTGCACCAAAGAGTCATAGGGAAAGAGAGTGCAGGAGATCTGTCTGCCTACTAAAGACCCAAAGAGTCCTGGACCCCACAGTGAAGTCCTGCACGAGTCCACCTGCAGACCTAGAGGCCATGACAATGTCCCCAGTGAGTCCAGCTGGAGGCCTAGAGCCCACAACAATGTCTCACCCAAGTCTGTTTCACAGATCTATACTGGGAAGGCCCAAAGGTCAGTGGGGAAGCTAGAAAGTCTGTGCCAGGGGAATGAAGGATCTGAGCTAGTAGGCTGAGGGATCAGCGTTAGATTCAGGAAGTGACACTCAAGGTGAAGAACAGAGAGCCCCTGAAAAGTACCGGAGCCATCCCCAGCGACAAGGTCCTGAACTCCTCAGATGAGGAGAATAGCTATGTCTATATCTGAAAAGCCAGCATGACAAGGACACTGGAAAGGGCATTATCTTCCCCTCCAGAGCCAAGAGGCGATGCTAGAAGTGAGGCCTGGAGCTCCCCCAGGTGAACCCTCGCCAGTCTCAGTGACCACAAGGTCCTGCGCTCCTTCAGCGATGAAGAGCCAAAATCATATCAGGAAAGTCGGCATGACAAGGTCCTCCAGACCCAGCAGCCCCCAGAGAACCACCAGCCCCGGACATCTCCATGAGAACCAGCAGCTCCCCAACAGCGCCTGTTCTTCCTCTCCAGTTCTCCTTGTTATTTTGTTGGCAATGATCCGCAGATGGGCCTTCCATGCGAGCACCACACTGATCCGTTTGGCTGGGTGTTAGTAGTTGACCCCCATTGTCACCACACATGGGCAGCTGGAGCTGCCTCTCTCCCCCTCCCCATGGCATGGTTTGGCCCTTTGTGTCTTGTCTGGACCTTGGAAAACAGGCAGAAGTGCAGGTCAGAGCACTGAACCGAGGATTGGTCTACCCCGCTCAAGTCCTGCCTGCCTGCATTTTGGTTCTCTGCTCTGTCACACCACTGAGGGCTCTGTCACATCTTCTGGCCTTAAAGAAGAACGATGATTATGGGCACTCAGAAAGACTGGATGGGCAGGAACAGGGGAGATAGCTCAGTGGAATAAGTGCTTGCCTGTCGAGCATGACGTCCTGAGTTGGATCCTTGGTACTGTAAAAAGAAAAAAAGACGATTCTAAAAAAAAGAGTGGGTTGGCAAGATTTTCCTGCAAAGGGTCAGATAGCAAACATTTCTGGTTTGAGAGCTTAAGCAGAAAAGTTGACGCTTTCATGTAGCTTCTTGGAAAGCTAAAGAAAAACTAAATAGACGCCAATTTTTATTTTTATTATTATTTTTCTTTGAGGTACCAGGGATTGAACTCAGCACCTTACGCTTGCCAGGCAAGCACTTGTTCTATTGAGCCATCTCTCCACCCCCTACACAAAATTTTTATTGGCAAAATTCATCATAATAATATTGGAACTCATAAAAACATTGAATACAGAATGGCTGCTGGAGTGAAGGAGGTGGGAGAAACAGGGAAATTTAAAGCACCTGTTTTGCAAGTACAAGGTCTTGATTTTGATTTCTGGTACTGCTAAAAAAGGAAAGAGAAGATACGCACTTTCCCGCCTAAGATGGGGAGTCCCCGAGGGTGCATGCACAACATGGTGACCACCATTAGTGATACCATCTTTTAGATTTGAAGTTCACTAACAGGGTGGATCTTAATGTCCTCATCTCACCCCTGCACACGCAGCAAGGTAACTATGTGATGTGATGTATTAACTTGATTGTAGTAATCATTTTGCAATGTATATGGAAATCAAATCATCATATTGCACCTTGAATACATAAAATTTTAATCTGCCAATTGCATTTCAATAAAGTCAGAGAAGGTAATAACAATTGGGGATAATTTTTTTGTAATATAGATCTCCTAATGAGAACAGTGGAGTTCTCCTTGTTGGGGAGGGTAGCATTCTGTTCACTTAGAATTCAGCGTTCCCACTCATCAAATCAGTTGCAAATGCTCATCCGCAGAGTCATTCCTAGCTCATCAGTTGTGCAGAAACAGTCAGGAGTCTGTGTTTTTCACCTGGGTCATCCTTGTCCACTCTAAAGAGTAAAAGGGCGCTGGTAAGATAGCTCAGCGGACTAATCACCTGCTTAGGCACGTGCAGGGACTGGGGTTCGATCCCCAGAGGTGCATGCCATGCCAGCCCAGCCCCCAGCAGTGCTGAGCCAGCAACCAACATTGGATGTGGTGGCACACACCTGTAGTCCCAACGCTGGGGAGGCTGAAACAGGAGGATCGCTATGAGTCTGAGCTGTATAGTGAGACCTTGCACCAAATACATTAAAAAAAAAAAAAAAAAAAGTAAAAGAGATGGCGCAAAGTGCTCAATGCATCAGGAGGACTCAGGACTTCTGCACCTTGCCCCTGGCTTTGGCCCTGGCAATCCTTAAGATTTCTCTAAACTATCTCAACTCTGCACTTTTGTCCCACTGAGGTGCCTTCAAGCCTCCATCACCAGCCTTCCTTCCACACTTAATCAAGGTCTATGGTTGGAATGTGTCCACCCCCAAAGTTCAAGCATTAGAAACTTAATTTTCCAGGCAGCAGTGTCGAGGACCGGGATCTTGAAAAATTGGCCAAGTCAAGGGAGCCCTGCCTTCCTGAGTGGGCGGATGCACATGTTGTGGGAGCGGGTTCACTGTCACAGAAGAAGCTCCCAAATGAGGAAGATCAGTCCAGCCCCTTCGCGGCTCTCTTTCTGAAGCCTCTGTGTTTTCTTGCCCATGTCATCCCACCCCTAAGGCCTGATAAAGCCTGAGGCCTCATAAGGTGCAGTCCCGCAACCTTAGGCTTCCAACCCTCCAACTCTGAATCACCCACCCTGTGGTATTCTGTTTTAGCAGTAGAAAATGGACAAAGACAGTTGTCCCCAGGAAATGGGGCTGTTGTTAAATGTGGAAAGGGAGGTGAAGGGCGAGAGGGGGAAGAACTTAGAGGCGCAGGCTAGGTAACACCTACATTGCTATGCATGGCGTGTTCAGGGCCCTTCTGCCGAGGGCTCAGAAGGCAAGAGCTGTGCAGAAAGCTGATATTTTCTTGGGGATTTTGAAGAGGCTGTGATCTGAATGTTGGTAGAAGTATGGACAGTAAAGACCATTGTGATGTGGTCTCTGATGGAGCCCAGAACAAGGAATCGGAAACTGGAAGAAAGCCATGCTGTTACACAACGGCAAGGAGCTTGGCAGGATTGTGCCTGGGCTCCCAGAGCTCGAGGGGTGACGAACCTAAGAGTGATGAACAAGATGCTGGCAGAGGAACTGTCCAGGCAGCACAGCACTGAAGGTGCAGCCTGGCTTCTTCTGGCTGCATGCAGGAAAATGAGAGAAGAGCGGAATAATTTGAAGATGGGTTTTATTAAGAAATGGGTTTTGTAATTAAAAGTGAGGCAGAAAAAAAAAAAAAAGGAATCATAGCATAATCACTTGGAAAACTCTCAGCTTGGCCATGTAAAGCATTTTTAAATGTGCCAAGAGAGAATACAGAGGGTGGGGCCGAGCGCCTGTTTGCTAAAGAGGTTGATGTGGGTTAGAGGGAGCCAAGTTTTGCCCTGAGAACAGCCAGGGGATGCGGCTGAAGTCACTCAGGGAGGTTTGAGGTGAACCAGGGGCTCCATGATGTGAGCATCACAGCCCTGTTCCATTTTGGGATTCTGTTGCCTGAATTCCAGTGCAACAGCCCTAGGCCCTTGCAGCCATGGTATAAATGATCCCAGGTCTGTCTGTCTGTCTGGGAGATGTGAGCTGTCAACCTTACCAGCCTGTTATGGTTTATGTCTAGTTGTCCCCCAAAGCCTCGTGCAATCATGGGAGGGGACTTCTAGAGTTTGAGATTTGAATGATAATCCACTGCGATTACATGTTTTACTACTGTTGGGATTATGATCTGAGTACTGCTGAGACTATGGGTGTGGCCTGAGGCGGATAGGCTAAGGCAAAGAGCCTGATATAATTTTAAAAAAAGAGACAGAGAGACAGACTAGAGCTGTTGCTCTCTGCTCCCCTGGTTGGTCGGTTGCCTCTGTCACCATTGTTGCTGTTCTGCCGCCATGAACTGCTGCTCTCTGCCATGTGCCCTTTAGCCTTGGATCCAGGCAAATACAGACTGAAACCTCCAGTACCTATGAGCTAAATAAATCTTTCCTTCCTTCATTTTGGATGTCAGGTATTTGTCCCAGCAACGAGTGAAAAGTAACTAAGACACAGACTCTACGCAACAGTGTTGTAAGAATATAGAATCATAAAGCTGTGGCTCGTGGTGATCTTTGTTTAGATTTCCAAGGAGGTTGCACACAGACTGGGGCCCAGACAGAGACCGTCACAGGGCAGAGAGCCCCCACCAGGGCAATGCCCATCAGAGCCACAGGGGTGTAATCAATGCAGAGCACCCAGGAGGCACCCCTGGGGCACCCATGCCTATAGGGTCACCAGCATGCAACGGTAGCTGGAGAAGCTGCAGCTACACATTGCCAGCTTCCCAGAGCTACTGTGTGGGCAAAGTCCATGATGCCGTGGGCGAAGGAGGGCTACCAGAAGCTGTCTGTGCTCTATCCCAACCCAGTGCCCAAGACTGCAGCATGGAGTCCAAGGTGACTGTCCTCCAGCCTTCAGACTTGATGTGGTTTTTCTCTGTTGGGTTTTGTTCTTACTTGAGACCTCTCACTGTTCTGACTGAGTCCTCCCTTCTGGAATACAAAAGTCTATCCTATGCCAACAGCACAGGTATATTTGGGAGGCACGTATTTCACAAGCTGTAGGAGAAAAATTTGTCTCAGGATGAATCATACCTTGAGTTTCACCCATATGTGATTCAGATGAGATTCTGGGCTTTGAACCTGAGTTAGTGGAGGAAGAAGTGAAGATGTTAAGATTACTGGAATGGAATGATAGGATTTTATATGCACAAAAACCATAAATTATAGGTGCCAGAGGTGAATGCTGTGGTTTGCGTTTTTCCCAAAGTTCATGTACTTAATGCCTGATGCTGCACTGGTGAGAGGCAAAGTCTTTAGGACGCGACTAGGTCCAGAGGGCCCAGCACCCATGAGTGGGTTAACATTGTTATCGCAGCAGTGGGGTACTTACCACAGGACTGGATTCCTGACAGAAGTGTACATCCAGTCCTTTCCCTGCTGTCTTTGTCTTGCACGTGCTGTCTTCTGCCATGCAGAAGAGATTCGTCAGTCTCTAGAATTATGAGACAAATCAACTTCTATTGCTTATAAACTTCCCACTCTCCAGTGCTCTGTTACAGCAACACGAGACGGACTAACACACTGTCCTTGTGGACGAGCTTACTTTCTCCTCCAGGAACTGTTGAGTGTGACTCATTAATTAGGGCCCCCTCTGCTTCTCTAGGGCTTGGGTGTTTGCTCATCTTCCCCTTTACACTGTGTGTAGAAGCTATCTGCATGGCTCAGGACTTTGCCAGCCAGGTGCCTCATCATGTTATGGACTCAATGAAGACTGGCTAAATAAATGAATGGACCCACTCTCAAGTGAAAGACTCCACAGAAACCCTCTTCAACTCCCCCACTTCCCAGGGAGCTCTTTACTCTGTGAGTAACTAAAGCATTTGGCCCCTGGTGATTTTCTGAGAGGAAAAACATTATAGAACGATGACTAAGTGCCTTGGCTCTGGGCACAAATCCCAGCTCCACTACTTCCTGGCTTTGTGTGTTGTATAAGTTACTTAACATCTTCAAGCCTCCCGTTTCTTTTCTGGGAATACAGGGATATCTTCATCTGTCTTCTGCTCCTGTATCAGAATACCACAGACTGGGAAGTTTATTTATGACAGGAGTTTATCGGGCTCACAGTGTTGAAGCTTGGCAAGTCTGAGACCAAGGACCCAAATCCAGGGAGGGTTTCCCCAGGTATGGGATTGTGGGGAGATATTCCTTCCTTTTATAACTAGCTTGCCTCTGTGATAACTAGTCTGACCCTGTGATAGTGGAACTGATTTGTCCCCAGTGCCAGAACCTTCACAACCTACTTCCTCCTCAGTGAGGGGCTTTGTTATTACCATGGTGATTAACTTTCCACACTGGAGTTGGAGGCCATATCAGTCAGCTTTCTGTTGCTGTCACAAAATGCCAGAGAAGAGCGATGTAAAAGGGGAAAGCTGTGATTTGACTCACGGTGGTGAGGGGAAAAGGTCAAGATGGAAGCGTGTGGTAGCAGAAAGCTGCCAGAACATGGAGCAAGGGGCCGGGGCAGGGTAGAGCTCCTACCCTGTGTGGCTGTCATCCCAGCACTCGGGGAGACTTCCGTAGGAGGATCATAAGTTTGAGTCCTGTCTGGGCAACTTAGCAAGATCCTGTCTCAAACACAAAAACATTTTTAAAAAGGGGGTGGGGTGGGAATGCTTAGCATCAGATGCTCCTGGGCCCAACCATAAGCCTGCCCCTGCCCACCCACCAAAAGGCAAGAAAGAAACAGTGAGTGTATCCGGGCCCCATACCACCAAGGCCCACCTCCTGCAGCCAGGCCCTGGACCCTAATTCTCCAACCCCTTCATACAAAGGCAGCAGATCATGAAGCCATTAAAGAATTACCCCGTGGATAAAGTCAGAGCCCCTGGGAGCCAGTCGCCTCCCAAAGTCCCCACTTCTGAACACAGGACTTTGGGGATGTATCTTAGGCCTAAGGCATAACAGAGGGACTTGGGATCCACAGCAGGGGGCAACAGTGGCTGCCCCTCTCCTTTGCTGCATGCAAATTAGAAAAAAGAAAGCACTCGACCTGCTGAGGCTTGTGGGCACGCTAGAAATGTCTGTCACTTTCCCCATATGTATCAAGCTATGACCATTTGTTAAGTGCTCTCATTAATTTTACCTTCACAATTTTGCTATGAGATACTTAATATTATTCTTCCCATCTTGCAGATGGGAAGACCGAGGCACAGAGAGCCAGAATACACAGTGATGCCACCTGGGTCCCAAGGTATGCTGTTATGCCCTGTTGGTGAGTACCTTTTCCTGAGCAGCGGTGCATCTCTTCCACAGGGCTGTGGCTCTTCCCAAGCTAGGAATGTGCTGCAGAATGTGCTACCCCTCTTGCTGAGGAGGCAGGCCACACACTTCTGCTTTGCACACCTCTTCTGGTCAGCACTGACTACCTGCACACCCGTGTGCATTTCAGCAAAGGAACAGGAAAGAAAGCAGAAGAGGAGAGCTGAGGAGAAGGCAGGCGGGGATGGGGACCTGTGTCCTGCTTAGAAGGTGACAGCAACATGAGCGTCGACCTCGTTCTGTCCCCCGCTGGTGCACAGGTCCATCAGCACCGCCACCGAGTGGCTCAGAGGGCACTGCTAACACAGCTGACTCGCCTGATTGGCTGTAACTTGATTGTCCCTCTTAACCAAAGTGATGTCATCCTCTGATTTCAGAAAGTGCAGGGTAGCAGAATTAATGATGGTTCAAGCGGGCTTTTCATGGCTGCGGGCTGCTGGGGGCCGGGGGCTGCCTGGGAGCTGCGGGCTGCTGCGGCTCGGACGTGTGCGCCGGGCTCTCTTCACTAACAAGGGTGCCATAAGTCTTAATTACCCAGAACCGAGGTCTCACCTTGCCGCGCGTCCCCCGGGAGCTTCCAGTGCAATCGGTAGGAGTGTAGCCTGCAGCTCAACCCATGAAAACTTGCCTGGCAATGTTTGTAAATTACCTTGAGTGTCTCTGAAGGGAACAGGAGGGAATTATTTATTTTTAGAATGCTGGCATCCCCCCGTCCCTGCCTTGCCTATCACATACCTCGCGGTGACTCAAATCCCACTCCCTTCACCCTGATTCATTCTGCACTGTGGACCTCTTTCCTTCATGAGCGACGGAGACACCCTGTAGGTCCTGCCCTCAGCCAAGTCTCTGGTAATGTGCTGCCGCTCCTGCCTCTGATTTAGCTGCTCCATCTAGGAAGCCTAATGCATTTTCCATTAGAGGGACTGATTTGTTCTCTTTTTTCCAGCAACAGAAAGCAATCTCCCCCCTGTGAGGGATGTCAAGAGCCCCCTGAGCGGCTGTTCTTTCCCTGCAGGAGTAGATGCTGGCTGTGGGTCCAGTGCAGCTCCTCCACCCATCCTTCACTTTGTCACCTGCTAACTGCACACAGCTGCTCCCTTCTTCTGTGACTTGCCCAGGAGAAAAGCACTGCTCACCTGGAAATACCCGGGAGGGCTGCTGTCCCCCTGGGGCAGCCTACAAATGCACCTGCCACTGAGGAGGAACGTGAGGGACCAATGGTGGCTGCTGTGGGCGAGGCCAAGCTAGATCCCTTCTCAGCCTTCCCTGCTAGTGTTTCCCTCTCTCCCTGACAAGTCTCACCTGAGAGCTCCTCCTCTCTGGACCTGCTGGCCCAGAGCCCCTTCTATGACCTCTGCATCGTGGTGAACCAACCAAAGATGCCGAGCTGTGCATCCATGGTCCCAGAACAGGCTTTTTAACCTGCAGCTGCTTGTGACGTCAAGCTCCACAGCTGGGCCTTCGCCTTCTTGCTGCTCTTTCCCCTCCCAGCCTTGGCTCCCATTCTACTTTCTGCCTCACCTGAGAGATCATGTCCTCCAGAGATGCTCTGGCCAGCTGGTCCCCTGCCTTGCCTGCTAGATGCCAACCCCACCTCCCATGCCATTGTGCCAAGAGCACCGACTTGCTTGTCTTTCTCTGCAGGGGCTGCAATCCCTTCTGGCATTCTTATGACCCACCACGCATTGGATACATCTGAGACCTTCAATAATTATCTGTTGATTGATGATATTGAACTGATGAATAATTGAACCAGATACTTCATAAATGTTTCATAACAACATCTGAATTCCAACTCCAATTTAATATTATATCAATATTTGCCTCCTTGTGAGTTATCTAAAGCTCTCTTAAATAGGAAAATTCTCTGGGAATATATTAAAATAATTAAGTGTTTCTCACACAGATGTATATGAGGTTGATTAAAGTGTCTAGTACAACTGATGTACCTGATGGACCCAGGGCACCCTTACATTTCACTGGGTACCCTTGGCCCTGCAATCAAAGTCTCTCTGGGCCCCACTGGACAGCCTCTGACTTGCAGCAATCCATCCTCTGCTGAACTTTAAATTCCCTTGCCTTCCCATGCACATTCCCAAGAATAAAACAAACAGAAAAACCCACGCAAGTCCAAGCGCCAGGATAGCTCTGCTCATCAAAGGCAGAAACCCTTGAACATCAATGAACCATGCCTTAAATCTGCCATTTCACTGCTTGCTTTTCAGAAAAGCATCACCCTGCGAAGAAGTTGCTCTTGGATGCAAACTTCATGATTGCCAGAGTCACCTAGCTCTCCGACTTGCCTGGTTCTCCCTCTAGAATCGGGAGGATGAGCCAGGAGGGAGGTAGCCATTCTCGGGGTGACTGCAGACAGCAACCGGCAGCATTAGCACGGCTCTGCGGATGGATGTGCAAATAGGCATGTCCATCTGTTTCCTTATCTTGTCTGAAATTCACAAAAATAATCCCCCTGGAATGCTTAGCAATGCATATAGGGCAACACTCTTGAGGAAGCTAATAATTATCCCTTGTTAGCAAGATCAACTCACTGCAATCTTTCACTGCAGGGACAGAAAAATATTGTGACTTGCTATGCTAAGTAACACAGTAGTAGGATAAATGAGGATGTTTAAGCTAACAATAATGAAGACATACAAAAGCATAAAGACATGCAGTTATAGCTCCCTTCTACATATAACTGATAAAATTAATGGAAAATAGCCACGGTATTAGTAGAAGAATGCATTATGAGGCGTTGATCGAGATGCAAAGGGACAAACATTCTTCCATTGTCATGTGGTGATAGCTAATATTTATTAGGCACCCACTGTGCCCATTGTGACTTTTGTCAGAAACAAGGATAATGATAAATTACTACCTGTCAACCATGTGTACAGTAGCTTTCATTATGCAACTAGGCAGTACTCTTATTAAGTCTTTGGAATCTATTAAAAGTCTCATTTCAAAGCAATGAACCCAAAGAAATAAATTTATGAACTGTAAAATCCCAGTATTAACCCAAAGACTCAGCCTTGGACCAAAAAATATTCTGTGGGAAAAAAATTAATTTCTGCCAACGAAAATCTAAGAACATAAGTTAGCGGGCCCTACCAGATGCCTCTGGCAGTGCTGTAACAGAAATGAGTCAAATATCTAATTTCACAGGAAAAAATTTATAGACTAGTCTTTGGATCAGGCAGAATCTAAACACCTTCCCTGCCAGGTTCTCAATCAAATGCGTAATAAACAGCAATGTTCTTGCACATCCAAGATGCCCCTCTGACTCCAGATCTGAGCAGCAGTGCGTTTATCACCTCTCCTGATGCATCCAGCCATCATTCACCTGCTCCGCTCACCAGCGCGATCTCTGTGGTGGCTGTGGTAGCCTGTTTGTTTGCACAGTTGGCCATACTAATCCTTGCATTAGGACTGCACTGTGACTCCACACTGCCTCCTGCTGAATGGCGGAGACCAATCCTCTCTGGCCTGAATTCGGAAGGCTTTTCAAACCCCTTCAACCACAAGAATACCACAGAAGTGATGTTTTGGCAATTTCTAAGGAAAGACTTAAGAGGCACTACAGCATCTATTATGGCTTTCTTAGTGCACAGGACCACCAGGTAAGGACATCTTGTCCCTGAGAAGACACCTAGCCAACAGCCAGTACCATTGCCACCTTGAACCATAGCCACTGCTATGTCTTAGGTAATAATTGCTACCTTGGTGACTCCAGAAACAACCAGTTGAGTCCAGTGAAAGTTGCTGATCCTTAGAAACGAGAACAAATAATTCTGATCTAACCACTCAACTTTGTAGCGGGTTGTCACATGGCAGTCAGAAAGGGGAAAATGAACAGGGTGTTAGGCACTGTAGAATTCTGCCCAGCCCTTTAAGAGTGTGACTCTGGTCTAACCCCTTTTATGGAGCAACCAGCCTCCAGGACTGTGTTACACGCACAAAGCCAAGAAATTTCTTCCCACTTCATTCCCATCACCTCTCAAAACAATTTACACCGAGACTGGTCCCAACTTCCTATGATAATAAAAATCTGAGTCTCACAAATGTTTGTGCAGTGGTACACAGAGTTTGTTGAGCATGTGATATATTCAAAAGCAGCTTCCAGTTTCCTCCTTTTCCCAGACGAGGTGTTGCCACCCCTGCCCAGCTATAGCGCCAACGCTAGGCCCTGGGGCAAGCATGATTGGGGCCACTGTCAGCTGTACTATTCCAGGATCTCCACAGAAACAGAACTGATGGAATGTACCCAGTCACCCTTTGTTATCTAGGACCCCCAGGGAATGTAAGAACTTGCAGATGCCTGAGACCTGCATATAAGGTAACATAATATTTTGATATAACCTATGCATATTCTCCTTTACAGTTGAAATCATCTCTAAATTTCTCATACTACTCAGTACAATGTAAATGTGATGTAAATCAATGCTATACTATATTATTTATGGAATGATGAAAAGAAAAGTTGGTACACATTCATTGCCGACATCCTTTTTGCCCAGTATTTTAAAAATTTATTTGAGGCAAGGACTTACTAAATCACCCAGTCTGGCCTTGAATTTGTGATATCCAGCCACAGCTTCTAGAGGAACTGGAATTATAGGTGACACCACTAGGTATGAATTTTCTTAATATTTCATATCTTTGTTTTTCTTTCTTTTTTTTTTAAATATTATGGCTGCTTCAGCCTGCCCTGGAGATGGGGCTAGCATAGCATGTGTGATGCCAGGGATCAAACCACAATCCCTGCAGTTGCCTAAGCTTGCCTAAGAAAGTGTTTTAGACTGCTGAGCCATCTCACTGGCCCCAATATTTCAGATCTGTACTCAACTGAATCCCTGAATGCTGAACCTAAAGATACAGTAGTGGACTGCATACCATCTGCAATTTAGGCTGTAAGGATAGAGATTCAGGAGGGGTTTCAGTTCAAGACCAAAGGCAAAATTTCTTTCTCTAGGGGTATTCATCCTTTCTCAATTAAGATCTTCAACTGGTTGGATAAAACCTGCCCAGAGTATAGAAAGTAAACCACTTTAATTTGTAATGTATTGTTTTATAGACTAATCTCATTTTAAAATAACTTCATAGAAAAATTGAGAATAATATTTGATCTAATTTTAAGGTACTGTTGCTTGGTCAAGTTGACACAAAAAAGTAACTATCACAGGTGGCACTGAGTGGATTGTATTCCCTCCAAAAGATGCTGGAATTCTAGCTCCTACTATCTCAAAATGTGATTTTATTTGGAGACAGGATTTTTACAGAAGATACCAGGTTAAACAAAGTTACTGGGGGTGGATCCTAATCCAGCATGATTGGTCTCCTGGTAACAAAGAGGGGCTTTGCAGACACAGAGACAGGCACATTGGAGTTGAGTTCTGGGAAGTGAGAGGTGCCCATGGGGTTACAGTGATGGCCAAGAAAGCCCGGAAGTCCCAGGAGGGAAGGAAGATGTACCTTGGAGCTGGCGGACACCTTGAGGTCCTGTCCTACCTTGATTTCAGCCTTCAGACTTTGGGACAATGGTCTATCTCAAGTCACCCCATTTCAGGACCCCAGCTATGCTAGCTCTAGGGATGAACATAGACACACAGCTGGGCTCTTTGTTCACAGTTCTTGGGGGAAATGCCAGGCAGCTGTCCCTGGGTGGTAGTGAGTCGGCCGCAGGGGACCATTCCACAGACCTTGGATGCTTCCTGGGAGACAGGCCAGAGGGAGTGTGGAAGCCTTCTATCTCCCCCAGAGAAGCAAGGCTGTTGCCTCGAGCCCAGTGGTACTGCAAGGTGGAAGTTTGAGGGCTGCGGGCTGTGAAGCAAGACAGGGATCTCAGCCCCAGGATCTGTGGCAGGGACTGGGGAATGCCAGCCTGTGGCTGCGGGTCTGGGTCTCCTGATAGCTGCAGAGCAGAATCTGTACCACAACCCAGCAGGATCACACTGAGCTCCCAGCGAGGACACTATCGTGGGCTCCAGAGCATGGCGCCACAGACACAGGTCAGTTCCGGTTCTGCCAGGGGCCAGCTAATAAAAAATGACTGTTTTTTTATTGAATGCTGAGCACTTCAGATGCACACGCCCCTAGATGCCTTCTAGAATCTCATTCTATAGATGAGAGATGATGCCCCTCTCCCCAGCTGCGCTGTCAGCCTGGATTCTCATCCATGCAGTCTGATCCCTGAGCCCTAGGTCCCAGCTTCTCACCGTGGTACCTGTAAAAGCACGCCAGGGATATGGTGACCCAGATTCAACCCTTACGCTTCATCAAGCCAAGCAGCAGGCCCAAAGCACCCACTCTGACAGAAGTTATTAAAACAGAGAGATTGAGACCTGCCCTTGACTTGCAGATGATGTCTTTTGACAAGAGGAGCCACACTGGGGACAGCAAGGACAATCATGGCCCCCTCCTTTCAGAGCTTGGGAAGTTTAAGTTTGCCTGTAGGGAAAGCTTTTGCTACCAAGAACTTTGCCATTCTTAATGAGTGGGTGGTGCACCCAGGTGGATGCATTTTATTAGGAGTGGTTTGTACAGCACTGAAAGAGAAGGACAGCTCGAGGAAGTGGGTCAGCAGCTCCAAGTCGCAGCCAATCACTTCCTGAGGCAGATCGCTGGTTATCCCAGGGCTGCTCTCCCCACCTCCCTCCCTTGAACCATCATTTGCTTCTGGGCTGGCTTAGGCCTCCAAGGCTGGGCCTCAGGATGGTAAGGTAGCTTGCCCAGTCAGAACCTGTAGCCAATGGCTATGCAAGCCTTCTTGGTGCTTTTAGGACAGAACATGAAGAAATGGTTCCACAGGCTGGGCGTGGTGGCGCACGCCTGTAATCCTAGCACTTGGGATGCTGAGGCAGGAGGATCAATGTGAGTTCAAGACCAGCCTGGGCTACAAAAGTGAGATCAAGGCCAGCCTGGACTGAATAGCATGACCCTGTGTCAAAAAGATCAAAAAAGAAAGAAAGAAACGAAGGAAGGAAGGAAGGAAGGAAGAAAGAAAGAAAGAAAGAAAGAAAGAAAGAAAGAAAGAAAGAAAGAAAGAAAGAAAGAGAGAGAAAGAAAGGAAAGATTCCACAGACAACGGAGCAATGTAGGCATATGTATCCTGGAAACAGCACTGCCTCAGAATATAAAGAAAAGGCAGCACCCTGGTATTAGTGACCCTGTACCCAAGCCACTGGCCTGAACAGAGATGCCAGCCAAAGTGGCCCTGGGTGTAATCCTAGGGGTATCTGGGGTCACAGAGTGTGGTTCTAGTGCCAGGCGTGCCAGGGACTTGCCCCTTCTCACGCTGTGGCAGAGAGGACCCCATGCACCACGTCAGGCAGGAGAGAAGTCAGACACTGACTGGTACTGAGGCTGTCCTGGTCATAAGCCCCCTTGGGGGAGATCTGAACATGCCCGGGCTCTGGGGGCATAACTGTGGGCAGCTGTGTTAGGTTCCTATGTCTGTGAAAAACAACAGAAGGATGTTGTGTCCCACAGCTCTGTGGGCTGGGAGTCTGAAAGCAAGCGGTGGGTGGGCACCTCTGCTTCCTGCGGAGCACTCAAGGAGCCTTTCTCACAGGCCTCCCTCCTACTTCCAGTGAGGTCCAGTGAGCCTGGCTGTTCTTTGACTTGTACACAAGTTGCTCCAACCTCTGCTCCTGTCTTCACGTGGCATTCAAACAGTATGCCTCTGTGTGTGTGTGTGTGTGTGTGTGTGTGTGTGTGTGTGTGTGAATTTCCCTCTTCTTAAGTCAGCATGCTAGGATTTTGATCTGTTTTTTGCAGTAATATCTTACTGAGTATTCCAGGCTGGCCTTGAATTTGCCATGTAACCCAAGTTGATCTCCAACTTGAGATGATCCTCCTGCCTCAGCTTCCTGAGTGTTGGGATTACAGGTGTGTGTTATCATGTCCAGTGATTTGGGGTCTTCGATGTTGCCCAAAGGCTGGTGTTTTGGAGGTTTGGTTCACAGGTGGGGGTTGGAGGAGCTGCAACTAAGAGGAGGAGGCTGGAGGGAAGTCTGGGATCGTTGATGGATGCTGTCTCAGGGGATTGTGGGAGCTGGCCTTCATCTTCCTGTTTTGCTTCTGGGCTCTGTAGTGACTCCTCCAGGTTGGCCTCAGGACAGACCTAAGAGCAAGAACAAATAGTCATGAGTGGGAACACCTGCACCCCTGAGTCCACTGCACCTCCCCTGTGCACAGATTCATCCTCTTAGGGTTTTGTTCCAGTACTGAAAAGCTGACCAAGGTTGTGCCCAAGCCAGCAATGTCATCCTGGCTTTCTTAAGCTGTACCAACCCTCTTTGCAAATAAGGCCACCTTCACAGGTACCAGAGATTAGAGCCTCAGTATATCTTCTTGGGGGATACAGAATTCAGCTCATAAGAACCCTAATTCAGCCAGCAGGTTCCCTGGGCTTACTGCAGCTGAAGGATGGCTGCTACTTATTCATTTCATATACCCTGGTACTAGCACCTGCCTGGCCCATAATTAAAGCCCAATAAATACATGGATGAATAAATAAGTAACAATCTCATCCAGCTCTGTATCATGAGCAGGAAGCCTGATCCAAAACCCTTGCTCCACTACTTCCTACCTGGCTGGTCTTTGGCAAGTCTCCTAGCAAGTTAGAGCTTGAGACTCTCCTCTCTAAAATGGGTGTAATAGGACCTGCAGGATGGCTAGGGGAGCAGGAAAATGGTGGCACACAAATCCTTGGCAAGCAGCAAGTGTGAATGGGAGGTGTTATTTTAAAAGGAAACTCAACATTTCACCCTACGGGACTCCCATGCGTTTTCCCTTATACTGTATTCATTTCCTCATATTGATTCATCATAAGATTTTCACAAATTTGAATACACATTAGGCTAAGCTAACTGCCTGAGTCAGAAACACTTTCAGTTTGCAGTAACAGACCCCCAATCCCAAGCCATAGTTTACACGATGTCCCACAGTAGTGTCGCCTTCAGGGAGGGCTTGATCCAGAGTCACACTGATGCTGCCTAGTTTCTCCCTGGGTTGCTCGGAGAGGGCTTTGGCACAGGGCCCTTAGCAAAGGAAATCTGATCATCCTAACAATCGCAATAGAAAGAAATGAACTTTTCTGATTGCAGCACCAGAAAAGATCCAAGGGAGAGCCTGGTTCTCTTAGCACAGATCCTATACCTATTCTAGAATCGGTCTCCATGTCCAGGAACACAGGATGTGCGAACTTCTGGGTCATGTGACTAGGGAGCTCAGAAGTCAGGCGGCTGTGAAATGAGTTTCCTGCAGGAAGAGTCTGGTTTCCAAAAGAAGTGCTAAAGAAATTTAAAGAAAAATTGCCTTGACCCTTGAAACTGCCTGTAGTCCTGAAAATAAATGAGGCTAAAAGCAATCATGTTTTTGGAAAAATACTGAATGTAAATTTTGAAAAAATAAAAGCAAGGTATAGCCAACAAGCAGTGACTCATTGATTTAATACAAAAAAAAAAAAAAAAAAAAA
>PVJA010039988.1:0-10305 GCA_004027025.1 Myocastor coypus | reverse complement strand
AAGTGTCATACACTGACATTTTACAATGACTATACTTTCTTATTCTGCAGTCTAAATTCTAGGGAGTATTAGTGATTACTAAATATAAAATAAGATCAAAGTAAAACTTAAAAATTCTAAATATTTAAATAAAAAGGTTGGGTAGGGAAAATAGATCCATAGCAATAAGCACCAGCCTGGCAAGCTCAAAGATCTAAATTTGATCCCCAGGACCAGGAAACACACAAACAAGCAAATCACTTACTACGAAAAACATGAAAAAATGCTTTCCAATAGTCCTATTTCTATTAATCAGACTTATAGTAAGAGGTTTTTAAGATGTGAAAAGTTATTTTCAAATAATAACACTTATTCTAGAATACAATTTTTCCTTCCAAAAACAAAGCTTTTCCGTAACATCACTGTATATGAAATCCATGAAGAAAATGTAGTATTTATTGCAGTAAACATAATGCATTAAATATGATTAGCTATGTGTTACTTAATGGTTTGTTATCGTGAGTCAGTCTATCTAGAAACAGTATTCTTAGCCTTTGTACTTTAACTACTGGTATAGCTATCCTAGTAGATTCCAAAGATCCTCAAACTCATTATTAGAATTTCTGACACTCGTGGCAAATTTACACTACATAGAGGGAACCAGGATTAAACAATGAAACTATTTAATGGAGTTACACAAGGTTGTAATCAAGTAGGAATTATCAAAGTGAACACAGCTTTCTATAAGGTGATATTTTTACTTTTATTAATTTATTCATTCATGCATTTGTACCATGCACATCATTTTCACACACTCATTTTAACACAAAACCTAACACAAACCCTGATCCGAACCCGAACTCTACCATGACCGCAAACTTGAATGAGAAACACATCGCAAACACGAAACTAAACCAAAAGCCTAAAACTAAAGGTACACCCAAACCAACATTTTAACAATAATACTGACTTCCAAACGCTAACCCCCTAATCCTATCGCGAAACCTAAGAGAAACATTAACCTTAATAGAGTAAACCGACCCTACATGCTGAGACACTAACTCTAAGGCCCCAATCGAAAGCAAACACAAACATAAACAGTAACCTGATCCCATATTCCTCACAATCGAACTGAAAAGAGAAACCGAATCTGAACCAAAATCCTAAAACTGACCGGAACCCTAACGGTAACCCTAACACACTAAGCCTACTCCTTAAAACACCAAAATGACAACATCAACGTGAAACCTAACCATAACCCTAACAACCTAGCCTTAATGCCAACACACTAAAACTAATCCACTAACGTTAAGACGAACACTAACCCGAACCCTAAACCTACCCTGAAGCCTAACCTGAATACAAATCCTACATCTAAGCCCCAACCCAACACCATATTGAACCGAAACCCTATTCCTAAGCCTAAGTATAACCCCTACACCCTAAGCCAAACCAAAACTCCCCAAGCCTAACTCCCTAAGCATAAGAGGAACACTAACTCTAACCCTAATCCTAACACAGCAACCCTAATGCTAAGATGCTATCTCTACAACCCGAACCAGAATCCTCACCGTTGCCCTAATCCCCTAACACTAAGCCCAACACGCTAACACTAACCCACTCACCTTAACACAAAACTTAACACAAACAATAATCCTAACCTGAAGTCGAACATGAAACCAAACTTGAACCCTAAACCAATCTCCAACACCAACCCGAATCCAAAGGCTAAACCCATAGCTAAAGCTAAAACTAACACATGAAGAGTAACGATTACACTCCAAAACTAACACCCAAACCGTATCTTCAAACCTAAGAGAAACCTTAACATTAACACAGTAAACGTAGCATAAATGCTGACACCCTACCTCTAAGGCCCGAACCGGATGTAAACACAAAGACAAACAGTAACCGGACCCCATTTCCTCACAATCGAACTGAAACTAGAAAGGGAATCTGAACGAAAACCCAAAAACTGAAAATAACCCTGACAGTAACCCTAACATGCTAACCGTACTCCTTAAAACACCAAAACTACAACAGTAACCTGAGACCTAACCATAACCCTAACAACCTAACCTTAAGCCCAACCCACTGACACAAATCCACTAATGTTAAGATGAACACTAACCCGAACCCTAACCCTACCATGAAGCCTACCAGGAATGCAAATCCAACATCAAAGACCCAACCCAACACCATATTGAACCCAAACCCTATTCCTAGACCTAAGTATAACCCCTACACCATAAGCCACACCCAAACTCCACAAGCCTAACTCTCTAACCCTAAAAGGAACACTAACTCTAACCCTAACCCCAAGACACCAACCCTAATGCTGATCTGCTATCTGTACAACGCGAAAAAGAATCATAACCATTGCCCTAAACCCCTAACACTAAATCCAACGCACTAACACTAATCTATTCATCTTAACACAAACCCTAAACCATAATCCTAACCTGAAGTCAAACATGAATCGAAACTCGAACGCTAAATCCATCCCAAACATGAACCCGAATCCAAAGCCTAAACCTCTACCTAAACCTATCACAGTAACAATAATACTTACTCCCAAACACTAACTCCCTAATCCTATCTCGAAACCTAACAGAAACCTGAACCCTAACAGAGTAAGCCTACCCTACAAGCTGACACCCTAACTCTAAGGCCCCAACCGAAGGCAAACGCAAACATAAACAGTAACCTGATCCCATATAACTCACAATTGAACTGAAAGGAGAAACTGAATCTGAACTAAAATCCTAAAACTGACCGTAACATTAAGGGTAACCCTAACACACTAAGCCTACTCCTTAAAACACCAAAAAAGACAACAGTAATGTGAAACCTAACCATAACCCTAACAACCTAGCCTTAACCCCAACACACTGACACTAATGCCCTAACCTTAACACGAACACTAACCCGAACCTGAAACCTACCCTGAAGCCTAACATGAATGCAAATCCTATATCTAAGCCCCAGCCCAACACCATATTGAACCTAAACCATATTCTTAAGCCTAAGTATAACCCCAACACCCTAAGCCACACCCAAACTCCCTAAGCCTAACTCCCTAAGCCTAACAGGAACACTAACTCTAACCCTAACCCTAACACACCAACCCTAACGCTAAGATGCTATCTCTACAACCGGAACCAGAATCCTCACTGTTGCCCTAAACCCCTAACGCTAAGCCCAACACACTAACACTAACCCACTCATCTTAACACAAAACTTAACACAAACCCTAATCCTAATCTAAAGTCTAACATGAAACCAAACTCGAACCCTAAACCCATCTCCAACTCCAACCGGAACCCAAAGCCTAAACCTAAACCTAAATGTAAAACTAACACATGAAGAGTAACGATTACACTCCAACACTAACTCCCAAACCCTATCTCCAAGCCTAAGAGAAACTATAACCCTAGTACTGGTAATTAAATACTAGACCTTAGTTTCCCAAGCAGGCTCTTATGCCGCTGCACTATATTCCCAGCCCTCAGGTGCTATTGAATCTCAAAAACTAATATTAATCGTAGAAAAACAAAAACAAAAAAAACCTTGAAACTATGAAATCCATTCCATGGTGCAGCACGAACCATTTTATAGAGGAGTTGAACTGAGTGCCCAGAGGAACTATTCAAGAGCGAAAAATGGAGATCACAAAAGGATATAAAAGGTACTTAAGGTGATAAGTAGCTAGGGAAAAATTTAGTATGAACAATAATGAAGGAAAAGACAGCACACTTTATTGTATTACTTGATTTCACTGAATATTCAAAAATTACAGATATAAAAACAGAGACTTCTGTATAAATACTATGAACTTTTTTTTTGTTTTTTGTCTTTTTGAGACAGGGTCTTACTTTGCAGTTCAGGCTGGCCTTGAGCTCACTTTTGTAGCCCAGGCTGGTCTCGAACTCGCACCAAACCTCCTGCCTCCGCCTCCCACGTGCTGGGATTACAGGCGTGCGCCAACACACCTGGCTACTATGAACATTTCTTACTTCAGTAGTGAAACCAGAAAAATATAATTTAAAAAAGCAGAAGTGTGCATAAGAATATAGGCTATTTGCTATCCTATCTGGGTAGTTTTTCATCATCTACAATTTGAAATTCTCTCAACACAATTTTATAATAAATATATATCATATTGTGAATAATATATATGTATATATATATTTATTTATTTTTAACTTAAAGTGCCATTTTCTCTGAAAAAAATGACCTAAGCAGAAAATCTTTAGTCTTGAAATCTAGACATCAAATTTGCCATCCCCAATAAGCCTATATTTGTCTTACCATTCATTAACTACTGAATCGCTACTAAGCAAGATAAGGTGTTTTCTGCATAACGTTAGCAACATGTTAACAACTAGCTTGGTCTCATTTTCTGATTATATCCTATTTTAGGGGAAACACAGAACATAAATTGTGCATAACATTATGGAACAAGCATGGCTACAAAATTGACATTGTGGATATGACCACAGTAACTTTATTTTACCCACTTAGAGTCAATTTTTCATTTTCCCGCATGTAAAACTTACCTAGGATATATGGTTCTTTGGTCAGTCTTACAAAACAAGGGCTCTCATAGTCACTCAAATGAACAAATCTAACATCATTAGTTAAATATGTTGAGATCAACTACTCAATCTTGTGATACCAAGAGACTTTCTCCCATTAACAAGTCTATCTGACTTGCAGGGATTTTAGAGGAATAATTTATATTCATATCCTAGTATGTCAGGTATTACTTTGGGCTCAGCAATCTCCGGACACATTACTTTGCAAGTCAGATTCACCTTGCTCATTGAACACAATCAAATACAATTTTATATAAGTATTATTTTGCACGTATCTTATTGCTGCTTCCACATCCATTACTCAAAGAAGACTAGACTTTAGACTTCATATCAGCACCAGACCATCTGCCAAGAGATGAAAATTAAGCTCTAATCTTGCCATTAAAGCAGCTTTTACTATAAAATGAGAAACTTGCTCCAACTCCCTCAAGAATGTCCTAAGATTATGTGTACATATTGTAGATTCTCTTTCTGGAACAGGGATGAGGCCAACATGCCTCACTGCAGCAATCTTTTAGATGCCTCTGGAAGTCCATTCCCAAGCTGTTCATCTGCCCTGTGGAACAGATGTATGTCATTAGGTTAATGGAGACATTTCAATGTATTGTCTTGAAACATTACAAAAAAAGATTATATTCAATTATTCTAACTGACCCAAACCTTTTAAACTTTCAGTTTATCCCATCATACAATGAAAATCTTCCTCAGGGGCTCAAAACACTGAAAACCACACTTCATTTCCGGGGATAAGTGTCCATCCTAAGCCTATTTCATGTATGGAACTCAGTTATGTCCTTCTCCACCTCCTAGATATATCATGGCTTTCCCCCTAAGGGTGCCCATAGAGAATCCCAAGTGTTAAGGACACCATACCTAGAGATTATCTAAGATTTAAATGAGAGGAAGGCCTTTTAAATCAGGGGAGGCCTTGTTTATTGAGGGGAAAATTCACAGAGGCTAATTTATTCATATATTACCATGAATTATGTTTACCAAGTTGGAACTTACAAGTTCATATTTAAAACGGGCAACTTAACAATTTAGGAAGACTTTGTTTCAAAATGTCAAATTTTGAAAATACTGAGAACACAGTCCAGTATGAAAACTACAGGTTCATCTCAGAACCAAAAACAAAACAAAAACAAAAATTAAAGCAAAAACACCCACAGAGTCACACTGTCTTTCCCTTCATCTCACACAGTGAATTGTTTTACTTTAATATACGTGGACAGTAAGACTTTATTCTCAACTCATTGGTTGGGTGCTTGTGGGTCAGATAATTGTTCTTGACTACTTACAAGAAATAACAAATCGGAGTCTTTATTTCTTTGTTGGTCTTAGGAAATTTTTTTTGTTATTTTTTAAATTGGTCTTTAATTCGTTTTGTGCTCTAGGCTGGTCTTGATTTCCTGGCAATTTCTCTGTTTCAGCCTCTTAAGTGTTGGGAATACAGGTACATGCAATGCACACAGCTGAGGTGAAATCTCTATAAACTCTCTTCATTTCTACCATGCCTACACTGAAGTGCATGCTTGCTATGGTTTGTGTATAGGCATTCCCCCGAAGCCTAATGCAGTCATGGGTGCTGCCCCTCAACTGGGGCAGGTGAATTGCATTTCAATGTAAGGTAGGAAGAGAATTTAACCATTTGAGTTGCTGCTAGCTCTGCCAGTGCTCTTGCTCTCTGTCCATCACCATGGAAGTTTGCCCTACTGCTCCACCTGGCTGAAGATCTTGGCATCATCCACATTACAGTGGTTTTAGACACATTGAGAATGTGCAAGTTCTGAGGTTAAGAAGACTTCCACCTAGATTGAAGAAGGCCTGGGATGTCAGGCAGCATGCCCGAGAGGGCTGTGTATAAAGCTGTCAGCAAGAAGCCTGTTCAGTGGAAACTCCAGAAGTTTTGAAAAGCCCAGGACGTGGATTGTGCAAAGAGGGAGCAAAGCCAGCCTGAGAAAGAAGCCATGGGAGCTACAACCACCAACAGTGCCTTAGAATAGGAGCCACATGGAGCTTACAATTTGCCACAGGTTGCTTCAGATGTTCCACAAGAACATACAGGATTTAAATTTGGTCCTTCTGGATTTTGGAGTTGTGCTGGTCCCATTGTTTGGTATCCTGTTGTGTGTAACTTTTGGAATGGTAATGTATATCTTGTGCCTTTAAATGTTGGGTGTGTTTAATTTCTGTTTATATAGAGAGGCTCACAGAGACTTGGGACTTGGACTTTTCAACAATGCTGAAACTGTTGGACTGGTAGCTCATAAGAGATGAACTAGAATGTCTTTTGCTTAAAGGAGTGCATGAGTCTTTGGGTGTCCAGGGAAAGAATGTTATGGTTTGTGTATAGGTGTCCGCCAAAGCCTAATACAGTCATAAGTACTGCCCCTCACCTGGGGCAGGTGATTTGCATTACAATGTAAAGTAAGAGGAGAAGTTAGCTGCTTAAACAGCTGGGAGCTCTCTCCCAGGGCTCTTGCTCTCTGCCCACTGCAATGGAAGGTTGCCCTCTGCCATGTGCCACTCTGCTTTGGAGCCAGCTGAATATGCACTGAAACTTCCAGTAACTGCGAGCTAAATGAACCTTTCCTTCTCTCATTTTGAGTGTCAGATGTTTGTCTCAGCAAAGAGAGAAGAGTAACTAATACAGAATTTCGTACCGCAGGAGTGGGATCTTTGCGGTGACTAACCTGACCATGTGGATTACAAGGTTTTGGGAATGGCTTATGGGAAGAGATAGGAAAGGTCCTCTATTTGTGAAGAGCTGGAAAAGCTTTGGCTTCTATGTAGGGGAGATCCTGGTAAGAGCTCAGATCAAAATACTGATAGAAAGCCAGCCTGCAAAGACCAGGCTGGAGAGGTTTCTGCTGAGAAGGACTGCATCCGTTGCTGTACTCCAGTAACTGTGAGGTAAATAAATTTCTGCAGGGTCTGTGGTAATTTTACATTGTCATTTCTTATTACTTGAATATGAGCTTTTTCTTTCCTGTTTTTTGTGAGGTTAGCTAGGGGTTTGTCAATGATATTTACTCTCTCAAGGAATGAGTCATTTGACTAATTAATTTTTTGTTATTTTTTTCTTTGTTTCAATTGCAATAATTTCTGATCTAATCTTTATAATCTTCTCCCCTTCTTTGGGCTTGAAAAAATAATGCACAAATTGTTGACATGTACATATTACCAAAACTGAATCAAGAAGATATAAGAACATTCAATTGATGATTTGCTCTATTCCACTTGCTAGGATATTACTGGGGAATTTTGCAGCTATGTTCATCTAAGTTAAAGTACCATCAATAGGTGGCCTCTGCCTCACTCTGATAAAAGCCATCTATGACAGTCCAACTTCTAAAATAACTCCATATTTAATATTTTTATTAATACAATACACATTAGGAGCCAGGTGTGGTGGCACATGCCTGTAATCCCAGCACTTGGTAGGCTGAGGCAGGAGGATCACTACAAGCTCAAGACCAGCCTGGGTGACAAAAGTGAGCTCAAGGACAGCTTGAGCTGCATAGTGAGACCCTGTCTCAAAAAGACAAAAACAAACAAACAAAAACCAATGCACATTTTTCTCTTCATCGTAGCAATGTCAGGCAATTAAATTCAAAATGTAACTAAAAACTTACCAACCAACCGAAAAAAAAAAAAAAAAAAAAAAAATCCCAAGTCCTGATAGATTCACAAGAAATTTAGAGATTTAATCCCAATACTCCTCAAACTCTTCAATGAAACTGAACAGGAAGCAATACTTCCACAATCACTCCTAGAGGCAAGTATTGTACTTATACCAAAAACAGAGAAAGATTCAATTAAAAAGAGAACTACAGGCCAATCTCCTTCAAGAACATAGATGAAAAATCACCGATCATATCCTAGCAAATGGAATACAGAAAATCATCAAATTATACACCATGAACAGAAAGGATTCCTCCCAAGGATGCAAGGATAGTTTAACATATGCAAATATACAAATAGAAAGTGCTATATCAGTAGAGTCAAAATCAAAACGACAAACTATCTCAATTGATGCAGAAAAGGCTTTCGACAAAGTCAAGCACTCACTTATGTGCAAATTCCTACAGAAAATTTGAATAGGTGGTCTGGACCTCACTATGATAAAATCCATCAATGGCAGTCCAACTGCTAACATAGCTCCATTTTAAATATTTTTATTAATACAATGCACATTGCTGTCTTCATAGTAGCTGTTCCCAGCACAAGATGCAGACATGATAACTTTTGTAAACACTATTAGTACAAATATTTCTTCTGATTGAACTAACAGAATGTATTGTATACATAGTCCAATATTTCATAATAGTAGTGGGCTATCAGCAGAAATAGTAATGATGGAAGATTTGCCTTGATACTTTCACAGCTCAGCATACTGATATGACTTTATTAACTCTAAATGGGGAAAAATAAAGCTTTTACTCTCAGATCAGGTACAAGACAAAGGTGTCCTTTATCCCCACTCCTATTCAATATAGTTCTGGAATTATTAGCTGGATCCACTAGACAACAGAGAGAAATAAAAGGAATAAAAATTGGTAAAGAAGAAGTTAAACTGTCATTATTTGAAGATGGCATGATACTGCACTTGCAAGACCCAAAAACTCCACTGAGAAACTCCTAGAATTAATAAGCAAACTCAGAAGCATAGCAGGTTGCAAAGTCATACCCAAAAGTAAATAGCATTCCTCTACACAGATAAAAAACACACTGAGTGAGAAATTGAGAAACAGTAACCTTTAAAATAGCCCCATGAAAAATGAAATACTTAGGAATTAATATAACTAAAATGTTTGAGCTATTCAATTAAAATTAGAGTATTTTGAAAAAGTGATCAAAGAGGATTTGAGAATATGGAAAGATATTCTTTGAAATGGGATAGGAAAAAACAACATTCTAAACATCGTACTCCCAAAATTGTTATACAAATTTAACACAATCCCCATCAAAATGCCATCCAGAACAAGAAAAATCATTCCTAATATTTATTTGGGACCAGAAAAGACTTTGAATAGCAAAGGCAGTATTGGGCAGCAAAGGTCAGGCAAGAGGCACTGCAATCCATGACTTGAAATTATACAACAAAGGTACTGAGATGAATACAGGTATTGGAAAAAGCACACCTGAAGCTTAATGGAATAGATCAGAACATGCAAGTACAACTATAAATGCACTCAGCCATTCTAAGTTTGACAAAGGGGCCAAACATATTTGTTGGAAGAAAGATAGCCTCTTTAACAAATAGTGCCAGAAAAACTCACTTTCTACATGCCAAAAACTAAAAGTTGACCTGGGTCTATCACCATAGACTAAACTAAAGTCAAACTAGATTAAAGATAGAAAAAATAAAACAGAAACACTAAATCTCTCGGAAGAGAATGTAGGTGAAAATCTTGAAGATATATTTGTAGGCAAACAGATCATGAACAAAAATCAAATTATATAGGAAACTCTTGAAATAATTAACAACTGAAAACCCCTCAACACACACATTCAGAAAAAAATATTAACTAATAATCACTCAAAGATTTTCTATGTATAATATACAAAGAATTAAAAAATAAGTTAGGGCCCCAAATTAAAAAAAAAAAAAAAAAAAAAAAAAAAAAAAAAAAAAAAAAAAAAAAAAAAAAAAAAAAAAAAAAAAAAAAAAAAAAAAAAAAAAAAAAAAAAAAAAAAAAAAAAAAAAAAAAAAAAAAAAAAAAAA
>PVJA010039987.1:0-18802 GCA_004027025.1 Myocastor coypus | reverse complement strand
ACCAGCGCCCTCCTCCCCCTTCCCCTCCCTCCTGGTACATGGCTCAGGAAGGGGCACCCACCGTACACCAGTGCCTAGGCGTCCTTCCTGTCATAAAGCACTCTAACACTGACCTAGCCCTGCAGTTTTGGAAGCTGTCAAGCAGCTTGCCCTGGAGCACTGGATGTCCCCTGCCTGTGCTCCTCCTGTGACGCCTCAGAGCTGGCCCACAGCATGACGCAGAGCCTGTTGCCCACACCTACACCTGTATTTATGTCTGTATCTGTGTGGACCGAGAGGGACCGGCCACACCGAGTAACCCGAAGGTTCTGCTAACTGTGCCCCAACTCATCGGCAGACTCCCTGCATGAACTGGCACCGACCCAAAGCACCACCATGCTTCGCATAAGGAACTAAACCAGTGTTTTGTGTTGCTAGGGCCATACCACAGTGCCTCTGTACCCTCAGGCTCATTGTGAGGTCGGCTGTGATCTGGGAACATGCGCGGAAAGTTTCAGGAGCACGTGGCTCCTGAGCTCCACGCCTCGCACTGCTTGGGCGGGGCGCGTGCTCGAGCCAGCCTGCTCCATCCTCCCTGCCAGGCGGCTTCACATCCCGCCCCTGCCTCCCCGTGGGCCCCGTGGCCCTGGGGCCTGTGTCCTCAAGACTTCCTCGCCTCTCCAGCCACATGCACGTGGTCCCAAGGAGCAAGGGGTGCCGTGTGTGCAAGGGGAAGCTGGAGACCACGTTCGTGGGCTTGATGAAGACACGCAGCTGCGCTGTCCTGTTTATTAGCAGTGGCTGCTGCCCGTCTCGCTACGGCTGATTTACAAGTTAAGCTCGGCCGTGGACAACTGAGCGCCAGGCAGGTCAGCGCAGCCCTCCCCTGCGTGATGTTCTCCAGAATCCCGGCCATCTCCGAGTGGACCGGGTGGAGGAGTGACACCTCCACTGTCCCCATCCCTGGGCTCATCTCAGGACTCTGAGGGATCCCCTAGGGAACTCGGCACAAAGAGGGCTTATTTACTTCCTTCTTTGGAAACTAGTCCTGCACCAAGTAATGTCACCATCTGAAGGTCCTGAGGGCACTGACGACAGTCGGAGCTGACCTTTGCCAGTGCTCACTAGCACCGAGCTGCATGCAGCCAGCATTTCCCATGAGCTCCTGGGAATGAGAACGCTCTCGGCAACCTGGACCAGCTGAGATCCCCACTTCTGCTTTAGGGCAGACGCTAACTCATCCTCTCAGTGCCGTTCAACAGACAGAGACAGAGCTGGGCCTTGCGCCCACAGATTTTCTTGGTTCCTGGGTTATAAAGTGCTTGCGCGTTTACTTAAACACCAGAAAGGTCACCGTCATGGAAGAAAACCACGCAGCACAGTTTCCCCTGATTCGCTGAGCGGAAGACGCGCTCTTGGATGCTTGTGGTTTCATGTGGAGGCAACAGAGGACCACACGCAGGGCTCCCGGGCCCACTGCCAGCACCTTGCCCAGGCAAGGCTGCACCCTGAGGACAGCCAGAGGCGCAGCTCACTCCAGAACCGACTCCACACCCCTCAGAAGACACCGAGGAGCCAGGCAGTCCCCAGAAGCCACCAGCACCGTCCCTGCTTCTGTGGGGCAAAGCCCTGGCACTCCACGTGCTAGTCTCTGTGGCTCTGGAGAGAAGAGCTGAGCTGTCTCACTGCTGCTGAGCACCCAGCAGCAGCTCACTGGGCACTTGTCCATGGATGATGATGCTCAGGCCAGAGCCCAGGAGAAGGCCCAGGGGCAGAAGCCTGAGGTCCAGGCAGAGCGTGCCAGCCGGGGCACCCACCGGACAGACCAGGCTCCTCCCGCCTCCCCCTCTGCCCTGGTAGTTCAGCTCTGCTAATTTGCAGTGGCTTGTTAGCAAATGAAGAGACGGCTTCTCTGGGAGTCCCCCATGCCCCTATGCCTGAATGCCCGGGGTGAGCCTCTATGGCATGGAGCAGAGTCCTCCACGAATGTGCGCGTGACACAGTAAGTGGAGTTCTCGGTGGCTTGCATCAGAATTTGGAAGTGAAACCCTCTGTGTCCTGGGGACTGCTTGCCTTTCAATGGAATGGACAAAGACCCCAGCCAGTGGCTTCTTCCTATAGAGCTGCCGGCTCGGCTGCCCCAGGCCAGGCCATGCCTTTTACCAATCCCAGTGTCACTGGTGAGGCTGCGCCAGGAACAGAGGTCAGACAACACACTGCCCACCACACAAGAGCAGGACCTGATGGCTTTGCAAGCCGCAGAAATGCCCGTGTGTCCCTTTGAGCCCAGGGAGGGACTGCCGAGCCCAGCCAGCATGGATTGCCCATCCCATGCCAGGGTGTGTGTGTTACAGCCTGAGCTGTGGTGTAGCTATGCTGGGAAATGAGCTTAGGAGCGATGGATGCTAAACGCAGTCACGCAGCACTGCACGGACCCACAGGACCCGTGTCCTCGGAGAAAGAGGAAGAGATGCCAGCCACACACACGTACATGCACGCATGCGCATGCACAGCCACGTAGGACAAAGTGCGGAGATCCCAGCTGCACCCCGAGCAGAGGCTCAGGAGCACCTCCACCTGTCAAGCCCCAGTCTTGGTCTGCAGCTTCTGGAGCTGACAAAAAGCAAATTCCTCTGCAGGGCAGGGCACTCCCTGTGGCTGGCGGACTGGGCTGATGCCCCTGAACCCATAGCCGCTCCTTCCAAGGAGTGCCCAGGCCTTCCCAGATGCTCCACTAGGACTGCGGGGCTCAAGATCGCAGTCGCCCACCTCCCCTTGCTACCTCAGCTCCTGACCTCTAGGGGTCAGAAGACTCAGGGGTCTACGAGCCACAGTTGTGGCCCAAGGCATGGGGAAGCGCCAGCCCAGCCTGTGTCCTGAGAGTTCTGGGGATCCGCACATCCAGTGTGCAGCCGCCCAGCTCCTGCCCTGGTGCCAGGTGCCCTGTCCGCTGCTGCAGCCCGCAGCCCCGCTGTTCACGGTTCCATCTCCAGCATGCCTGGCCCCACCCAGCCGCGGTACTTTGTACTTTTTCCCAAGATGCTCTCCTGCATGGGGACAGCTTTCTCTTTCTACCCAGCTTCCTCTCTGCCTTCCCACTGCCTCCGAAAGTGGCTCCACCTCCCAAGAGAGGTCACGAGGGACAGAGGGCCACAGTTCTCGCAGCACCTGAGGGCAAGGACTGGGGCCTGAGACTGTCACACCTGCATCCCAGAGGGCCGGCATAAAAGCTCAGCTCAGTCTTCCTCTTCGTCTCCACCTACGCCCTGCTCTGGCCGCACCAATCCAAACGCAGCTCCCCCAGCCTCTCTGTGGGCCTTTCGTGGCCATCTCTTCTGACTCAGTTCCACTGGTTCAGATGGAGAGCAGCCAAGGTCAGGCCAGGGAGCTGTGCGCTGCACGCTGATCCGAGACCTTGGGCAGGAGTCGCAAGTACGGACTCCAAGCCAGAGTGCTGAAGTCACCCTGTAATTATTTTACTTTTGATTATAGCAAGTCTCAATCAGGTTGCTATCCTGGGTCCAAAGCACTGTTCTTTGAAAACTTTTAAAAGCCTATGTATACTTACATGTAAAATGTAAATATTAAATATAAACTGCTCTGCAACACGGATTGGATTTTACAAGGCATAGAAATGTCTTCTTTAAGCTCAGCCAAGCCAGAAATGGCCTTCCTCATAATTATAGTCACATGGGGAAAGAAGCCTATCCTCCTCCGCCCAGGCCCGCAGTCACCAGGGCCCCGAGCCGTATGCATGGCAGGAGAATGCTCAGGCGGTGGTAAGTCACCCTTGGCGTCCAGTCGTGCTGGAAGCTCCCGCTCCCCTGAACAGCAGATGGGGAGAGCCGCTGGCCCAGTGAGCACAGGACTTCACTTCTTAAAGCAGCGGCAGCTGAGGCCTCTCCCTGCAGTGGGGCCAGAGGCCCTGCCCTCACTTGAGCCAGCTGCACAGATTCACACAAACTCCAACCTCAAGACCCGGCATCTTGGACAGGCTGCCAGCTAGCCTGTCTCAACATCAAGCCCTTGCTGGGCCTCTATGAGGGTCAGTTCCGCGTGGTGCAGCCATCGCCTGCTGCTGGGAACCCCTGGTTTTTCCACACCAGCTCTGGGATCAGTTAGTGGTCCCCCAGAGCTCAGTCAACACAGACCAACAAGAAGCACGGCAAGTGGCCAGCAAGACGACGGGAGGTCCTACAGGGACCGGGGTGGACAGCGGCAGGGCCTCCGGGGACAACTGAAGGTGGGGGTGTCCCTGGCTCTGCAACCCCAGGGTCCCCACAGTTCTCTCTACCTCCAGCTCTCTGGGGCTGGCAGTTCAGCCCCAGGAGGCTGACAGCCCACTGAGCTCTGTTTGGCTGGCGTTGGCACAAGCGATAACCTGCTTCAAATAACAAAGTTTATGAAAAACCCTCCTAAAGATCCCGGGACATCAAGTAACTTACAAAGCAACACTTTGATAAATTAAGTGCAAATGAATCGAGAACATGTGGATCACATTTCCCTGGAAATACCAGGGGTTAAATATGCCGAGGGAAAGTGCTCAGCAAAAGATCCTGAATTTTCCTGAACACGGTAGTTGGAAAATACTCTCCACCCCCAGGCCCGGGACACCATAGGCTTGCACACACGTGTGCTGAGGTCACTGCAGGACTTCCAGGGTCACAGCCTCAGCGACCGTGTGCAGAGGGTGCCGAGGCTGGGACTGTTGTGTTCGGTCTTGCACAGCGTGGTTTTCGGTCGGCTCTCATAGGCGAGAAGGAGGCAGAGGTGTCCAGGCGCACCCTGCCCACCACGGTCCCGGGGGAAGCTGCCATACTGGGTGTGACAGAGAAATCCGTCTCCTCGCTGCAGACCTTGGAGCCCGTCCAGGCCCCGCTCCCGGGCCCACGCCCCGTGCTCGCCCTCGCATTTTGCTGCTGTGCTGAGCCGCTGAAGTCAGTCAGCCGCACGGCGAGAGCTAAAAGTAGCAGCGAGACGTCTCCACTTCTCGGCGCGGAGCTGGCACTGCCATAAATCCACAGCCAAGTCTGACTTAAAATCTGTACAAGAAAAGAACATCGATAAGAGTACACGAGCCGCTCCTCTCGCCATGGGGACCCCTCGCTGAGCCCCACACTGTGCCCAAGGATCACCTGGACTTAACCTGGCTGCTTACTGCCCCAGGGGCCAGATTTTCCTCAATTCTCATTCATGAATTGCTAACTTGCAAACCAGAACAAAGCAACTTTGGAGATGCAGACAAGAATCCGAAAGAGGAAGAAGCAGTCAGGAAGAGCAGCTTAAGGTTTGAAGAAACAGCCACTTCAGAAGGTCTGGAAGCACTGAGGACGCTTCGGGCAAGAAAGTGAGACCGGCCGGCCTCGGGCTCCATCCTGACTCTGAGAGAGCCATGGGAAACAGTTTCCTGTAGGAAGTTGTGTCCCATGTTCACGTCCACAGGCTAAGCCTCTAAAACAGAACGAGTCGTTGGAGTTGGGTCGCTTTCCTAAACACACATCTGTTCTCATGGACTGCCTGCCACCCAGGTGTCCACAGGGATGTCCTCTGTGAAAAGTCAGCAGCTTCCAGTCCTGAGCCACAGGCCTCGTTAAGGACTCCGGCGCAGCCGCTCTGCCCACGACCGAGTCTGGGGCGCAGGAGCCGCTGCCTAATCACTCCCCGTGGGACTCCTGGGGGGCCCTGCACACCCACACCGCCCTGGCCTGTGGGCGTGGGCCGATGGGGCCCACACATTGGCAGAGCTCTGGGCTCACTCAGAAGAGCACACCTGCCACCCACAGCTCCCGTGCTGGGAGGGGCTCTGGGGCCCAGAGAGGGGTGGGAACCTCGCAGGGCCATCCTGCAAGGACCCCTTTGGGCTGCGTGGGTGGGGGTGGGAGGGCGCGGAGCGGCACCTCTCACTGCCTCGTCTTTCCTCTTCCCAACTCATCCCCACCATCCAGGAAGCCTCACTGAGGCGTTTTCCCTGCGGACAGGCTCTTGGGGCCGACGGGTCCCTCCGGTGCATGAGGTGGACCCTGCCGTCTTGCCACAGGGTGAGATGCCCTCAGGAATCTCCATTCGCTGTAGTAGGTGCTTAGCGGTGGCAGGATGGGCAGCAGATGGGAAGGAACCGTGATCTGCGGGGTCTCGGCGAGGATCCCACAGATAGCTGGTGGCCAGTGTCCTGCCGCTACGATCGCCCGCTTGTTCCAGACTGTGGCACAGCCGGATGAGTTACTTGAGTCACCTGAACTTGAGCCTCCATCTGTTGTCTGTGGCTAATGTTATGCCGTAACCAGGGAAGTTGTAAAGAAGAGGACCTTGTTTGGGGGCGTGGCTGTGGGCTGAGGGCCGCACCAGGTAAAAGCCAGGGCACCTTCAGATGCACCTGAGATGGCCCTGCAGGCTAGCTCCACACCTAAGGTGGGAATCTGATCCCCTTAGGGCATCTCTGGCGCCATGTGAGACTCAATTTTATCAGGACTTTTAAAGGGACACAACAGTACCCAAACCCCAGCAGCCACCGTGCATGTGTTGGTCAAATCACACAGAAGTTCCCTCACAAGGAAGAGAAAACACTCACCCGGAGAAAGGGCAGACAGTATGCATCACTCAATGGGTGTCCCGTGTCCCAGGCAGCCTTAAGTTCTGTATGGGCAGAGGTGCTTGGCTCCCTGGGGACAGGGATGTGTGGATTTGTGTCCCACTGGGAAGCCACCCATGCTCAGGCTTTGGCTATGGGCAGAGGTAGCATAGCCCGGCTGTGTTCCCTCTCCACCAGCCCTGCCACCTCTGGGGAGAAGGAAGGAGGCCGTGTGGCACCATGCGGACAGCAAAGGACACTTCCAGCCGTCTCCGCAGCTTGCATCCCATGGTCACAAACCCAGCACCGCCCCGTCTGGATCTCCCCATCTCCAGGGGCCAAGTCATTGTTCCCTGAAGTCAGAAGAGAAACGCGGTTTCCAGCTCCACTGAAGGGCACAGGCTGTTGGTTTCTTTCCACAAACCCTGGTCCTGAGATGCCAGGCTCGCCTCAGACTCACCTGCACGTGGACAGGAGAAGCCCACAAGGGCCACGGCAGCCCACACACACGCAGTGAGCTCACTCTGTACTGCAGACATAGACTCCTGCTGTACCCCACATGGCACAGCAAGCGCATCTCAGTTCTGCTTACCAGACGCACAAAGCCTGAGTGGAGAATCCTGGCTGCTTCCTGAAGAGCACAAGGGAGAGCTATCGGAGGAGGGGATTTCAACCAGGTTCGGCAAATAACACAACGCAATTCCAAGTAGAATCCTAAGGAGCTTCCTCTGTATTTGCTTCTCAATATTTAATAAAGATAAGGAGCTCAGCACAGCAGAGACAGTAGCAGACCCCAAAACGTGGTCTGAGTGGTGTCGGTGGCATCCCAAGTAGGTGGGCCGCCACACGTTGTTCTGTAGGTGGCCTGAGATGATTGGATGAATGTTCAGAAAAAGTACCAGTGGTCAGCAGCCCACGCTGGCCCCATGGTGGGACAGGAGTCCCAGGTTGTCTTCAGCCTACGCTGCACCCACCGTGCCCAGCTGCACGGGACCCCGTGACCTCAAAGCCTGGGCCCAGGACCTGAGCCACCCGTCAAGGTGCTGGGTGCAGTGCCCAGCCTCTCCTGGCCTCCCTCCAGCTGGCAGATAGCCCAGGCAGAGCACCGCACAGAGGGCCTCATTAGGCCGATGCGCTTGCTGACTGCAACAGCAGCCTGCGGGAACACACAGGGTCACCTCATCAAAGGCAGGGGACCCATCGATCTTCAGAGCCAGAGCGGAGGGGCACAGGGTTCCCATTTGCTGTTGAAATGGTGCCCAGAGGCAGGGAGGACACGGCCCGCACAGCCTCCTGGTGGCCTCTGTTTAGCATCTGGCCGTTACTACGAGCACATTATCCGGTGCCAGGCAGAGGAAGGACGGGGCAGGTCACCACCTGGGCATCCCCGCTGCCACAGAGCTCCCGCGCCCACCACAGGCGGTGAGGACAGAGCCTCAGGAGTCCACAGCCTGCCTGCCAGGGCAGGCAGAAGCACCGAGCGAGGGCCTGGGTGCCAGTGGTGATTCCACTCCACGCCTGCAAGGTGGTGAAGAGCTTTTTATTGTGTGGACTACAGATGTCCTGGAGGGAAGGTTTGTCTCTCACTGAGCAGGCTGTCGGAATCAGGTTTTTTTTTTTTTTTTTATGTTTATGTTTATTAGCCCAGCGGGAGCTGCTGAGCCCTCACAGCTCTGAAGTGCTGACTTTTATCGATTACGTCCAGATAAACCCAGCGGCACAGTGCCCTGGCGGTCACCAGAGAAGCCGGAAGAGGCCGTGTGACCGCGTGGGAGCTCTCCCTGCCCCGCCCCTCCCTGCGGCCTCGGTCACGTGGGCCTCCTGCTCTCCTCACCCAGCTTACCACAAGCAGTGGTGTTACAGAGGGAACCGACACCTCCTCCCTGGAGGAGCAAGCCCCTGCGTGGTGCAGTGGGCTCCCGTGTCCCTTGGCTGGGCGGCCAGTTGTTCTCTGGGTGTCGCTGGTGGTACACTCTGAACAAAGCGCACAGCCTCACTCAGGAGGGCGGGCCTCGTCCTGTCAGGTGAAGCAGCGCCCGACAGGACCCGCACTCCAGGCTAGGCACCCTGAGCAGCTGGGAACGGGCCCACACTCAGCATGCCGACATGGACCACAGCACAGGCAGCAGGTGAAACCCTCACCTGCTGTACCCCTAGGCTGATACTGCACGGCAGCCTCCCTCGGTCTGCAGTGGGCAGCTGGTGTCTTAGTGACTTTTTACTCGTGGCTAGGACAAATACCCAACACTCAAAATGAAAGAAGGAAGGAAAAGTTTATTTAGCTCACAGTTTGTGGAGGTTTCAGTTCATGCTCCACTGGCTCCAAAGTGGCAGAAAACAAAGAAGAGCAGAGGAGGAGCAGCAGCTGCGGCCTCCATCAAGCCTCTCGCTTCCAAATTCTGTGCAGCGCAGAGCTCCTCCACAGTGGTGTGGCTGTGAAGACCAAGCTCCTCCAAAGACGAGGACTTCTCCAAGGAAGCCGTGTTCCATGTCCCCCACACACGTGGCCCTGTGCAGTGTTCTGTGAGCAGCCAGGGCCTGTGCTCCACGAGGCCAAGGATGGTGCGAGCCTCAGACCTGAACTTCTTCACAGTTGGGCGCACGGCTGCTGCCAGCCCTCTGAGTCCTCCCTCGAGCCCCACATGCCTGTCCACCCTGCACTCTGGCAGGGGTCTGGGATCCTCTCCTGAGTATCACTGCAGGGCGCGGCCAGAAATGCAAACAATGCTGTGCCAGCGCCACCAGCAGACAGCAGCTCCCCAAACAGGACACTGCACTCTCACCTGCCCTACCCATGGGATCTGATGCGCGTGACTTCTGGCTCTTCCCCAAAGTGGAAAAGCAGAAAGGTACTGTTGGCATGGATTCAGGGCATCAAGGCAGCTGTGCGGCACTGCAAGGGGCCCTTTCCCTCTGCCCTCACCTGCCCTCTCTTACCTGTCTCCTCCCTCACCCATCCCGTCCCTCACCCATCCCCTCCCTCCCTCACCCATCCCCTCCCTCACCCATCCCCCTCTTCACCCATTCCCTCCTCCCCCCTATCACCTGTCCCTTGCTCTCCAGCCTTCCCAGCAGGATGCTGCTGCTCATAGGGAAGTGGGTAAAGTCAAGTTGGAAAGGTAAGGTGCAGCAGCTCAAGAGTGGGAGGGCCAGGGTCAGGGTGGGGTCAGGGCTCAGGGAGGGTGAGGAAGCACTACCGCAGGAGAACGGTGCAAAGCCTGTAGCCGGACCGGATGGCAGCTGGACAGCAGTCTGCGGTCGCCCGGCCTCGGCGCTCACCTCTGTGAGCACCTACAGCCCCCTTGGAGCTGTGCATCCCATGGCCAGGTCCCGACCTCTTAGAGGAGGGGTTCTGAGAGCGTTGGGATCCTGCCAACAGGGAGGCTGCTGCTGCTGCGGGCCTGTGCTTCCCTGCCCTGTCCCTGGGGGAAATGGGTGGGCAGTGAGGCTGTACATAGGGCCAGGACAGCACCCGGGCAGAAGGCTGCAGAGGACACCACACACACACACACACACACACACACACACACACACACTGCTGTTCAGGCTACTGCAATGGAAACGGAGCATACGTCACAGCATCCTTTGTGGACCCACCCCAGGATGTCTCCCATCCTAGGAGGCTCTGCCTGGACACTCCCCAGCCCTCCGGCTCCAGAGTATGGGTGCAGAGGCCAGAGGAGACCACAGACTGGAAATCGTGTCACTGTGTCCTGTGGTGCAAAGACACAGCCCATGTCCCTCTCCTGATGCTTGTTAGCTGCCAGGAATTAAAACCAGCTAGGTGTGGGGCGCACGCCTTCGGTCCCACATTCCAAGAGGCCGAGGCAGCAAGATTACAGGTTCGAGTGCAGCCTGGGCTACTTAGCAATTTAGTAAACCCTGTCTCAGAAGAAAACACCTTAAGAGGATGGGTCCTGGGGAGTAGCACAGTGTGAAGGCCCTGGGTTCAATCTCAAGTAACACAAAAAATAATTGAAACACGCAGGACACTACCTGTGCTTGCCTGCTATTTCTTTTTAATAACAGCTCCAACAAATTTAAGGGCAGAAAATTCTGGCTTTGGAAACCTCTGCAAAAGACATTTTGGAGCACGGAGACTGTGGAAGCTATCAGCGAGCCCTCGGGGCTGAGGGGTGCAGTTTTATCACCGCCCACAGCTGCCCAAGGAACTGGGCGCCCCCAAGGAGGAGAGGCCGGAGGAAAGGTCACCATGCCTGGGGAATCAAGGACGGGGCCCTGCAGCTCGGACCTGTGGGCTTGAGCCAGGATCGTCACGTCCCAACCCTGCAGGCCTTGCGCGCTCTGTCAGGAGCCGGCCAGGCAGCCCGGAGCCTCACCTGCCGTTCCGCTGTGCCCTGCGCTCGGTGCCCGGTGAGGCACAGACCAGCTCGGCACCCACCTCAGCCTCTGCCACTGCTTTCTTGGGGAGCAGCCTCAGCCAGAGGGCAGCAGCAGCGGACGGGCAGCCAGGCCATGCTGCCGGCCTCCACGCTTCCTTTGTGCTCTTGGACCAGCCACTCGTGCCTCCGGGCCTCAGTTTCCTAAGCCACAGTAAAGGACACATGGGAGCCACAGGTGGCGGGGACAACGCCACACAGCAGCACACAGCGCTGCACCTAGGCAGTGCGGCTGTCACCATGCCACGTGAGCAGCGAGGCCAGCCTGCTGGGTGGGCTCAGAAGCACCTTGTCACCCCACCACTACCTCGTGTGACCTTCGGTGTAGCTCAACCCCTTGATGCCGCCACCTCACATCTAAGCAACCGATGACAGACTTGTCACAAGTTGGCTGTGACGATCAGGTGCTGAAAAAATTGCAGAGCACTCAGTGCAGCGCTGCCTAAGGCTGGGGTACCGGGGGCTTGTGCAGCCCGAGGGGGAGCGATTCTAGCAGACCACCTTCCGGGGCCCTGACCTGAAGGGTGGGGAGCATGGAGAGGGAGGATGCCAGGGCAGGGCCACGGGAACGGTGGGAGGAAGCCCCTCCCCGCCTCACCTCACTGTGGGGAGCGGTGCACAGAGAGCTCCAGCCCTACATTCCGTTTGGGAACCCTGGGCCCCACCCCACCGTGTGCACCATCAGGGTGGGGGACGAAAGCAGCCCAGTGTTTGGTGAGCAGGGGACGGGTCCTAGGAGTAAGATTTTCAGAAGTGTTTAGATAAAATATGAAGTGTTGGAATTTATACTTTAAAGCATTATTTGTAGAATGTGCTCCTATGTAAAGTAGACATAATTATATCAAGTAACAAGTTTAAATTATAAAATATTAAAGTAAAAGTTAAGTTGTATGCCCTCGTGATGCTAACTAAGCTAAAGCCCCAGGAGAAGGTGCGTCAAGACCACCGGACGGGCCGGGGACCCGATGTGAGCCCAGCAGTCCAGCTGGCCGACCTCAAGCGCCACTCCGAACCCTGACATCCCAAGCCTCTGTTTCCCACCTGGGTAGACGTGCTTAAGAGCTCTGCAGCCGCTCACAGCCCAGAACCTGTGTTAACTGACCACAGACACATTCGCAGAGGAGCAGAACCGTCTGGTCCACATCCCCACCTTACTGTGCAGCCTCAAAATATTCAATCCAAATATTTGTAGAGTCCTACCAGTGATGGGACCCTGCATTAGTCAATAACGCTACAGTCACAAACAGCCCGTGTGGCTTTCGATCTGGGCAGAGCAGCCATCAGAGGACAAGCAGACTTCTCAGCGCTGAGCTGGAGCCCACAGAGGACGCGCCTCTCTCACGCCTATGATTTGCAATTCATTGGCCAAATTGAAGCTTACGGCTTCTGCTGACTTCCAGGAACGGCTGGATAACCGGATTCCCACAGCAAGGGCATGGGAGCAGGAGTCCAGAGCCCTAAGCGGGACACTCTTGCCCCCAAGGCAGGGAGAGAAACCCTAGCTCACGGAGTGGGTCGGAGAGGTCCACACAGCGGGGCACCAAGAGACACTTCCAGGAAAACGGTCGTGAAGGAAGCAGTCTCCCTCATAGAAGAAAATCCCCAAGAGGGGCGGCGTTGAGGAGAGCACCGGGCAGCTGGGAGGCCGAGGCCTGGAGGCTCGGTGCTTCCTGCAGCTGCTGCCTGCTTGGAAGAGGAGGGCGGGTGCAGTTCCAGCTCACGCAGGAGGCGGAAGAAGAGGGACCCCTGGGTTCCTGCCACCTCCAGGGAAGGGTGGTGTCCTTCGCCTCCCGCAGGAGCTGACCGAGATGAAGAGGCGAGCTGAGCCCTGACCCCTGGGCTCCACAGCCCAGCCGGGCCTGGCGCGGCCACTCAGCGCAGGGCTGGCAGCCTGTGCCCCTTGGCGCACGCGTGCGGCAGCTGGAGGTGCGTGGCACCGCGGCTCTGCAGCTGGTGCTGTTAATAACTGACAGGAGCGAGCTGTCCAGATGAGCACTAAATCATCTGTAATGTCCCTCGTGCGTCGAAAGAGAACAATGCTGTGTCAAAGTGGTTTAGGAGCACTCTTACTCAGGAGCATAGAGAAATTCCTCGATGACCAGAGAGCAGCGGCTTTGTGAGCTGTGGACATGAGCCCGGAACCCCGGGGTCAGTGTGGGGGCTCCTCCACGTGGAAATGCCTTCTGGCTCCAGGGACTTGGGGACCTCTCGCCTGCTCTCTTTCACAGGTTGGGGTTCTTCAGGCTGTGGACGACTGGCTGACACTCGGCTCTACAGGGACAGCACTGCAATGCAGGGCCCGAAAGAAAATTGTGCTTTATTCTGCAATGTCGTGACCCTCCAAGGCCACTGCCACATGGTGGTAACTGTAAGGTTTTGAAATCCCGAGTGCAGCAGCAGCTCTGCTATGTAGAGGAGAGGGAACGGGGAAAAGCGCTTCCAGATATGTGGCGGCAAGGACAAGACCCAGGGGTGCATTTTTAAAATTTGTTACTAATCCATCCTAACACTCTTGTGTACGCTTTCTCTTAGTTCACTGAAAATAAACATTTGTACTAATATTGTTTAGACAAGATATTATGTCTGCATCTCATTCTCTGAATAACTACTATGAAGACAACTCTATGCAATATATTAATTATGTAACCGCCCTACTAACCTGATTTGAAACTGTTTCATGGCTATTTTACCTTTCTTTTCTTATTAAAATGAATAAAAAAATAAGGTTGTTATCGGACAGGCTGCAAGACTGGGATGCGCCGGCCTCAGCAGCAGCCAGGGAAAGCAGGGCGCTGCTCTCAACACGAGTGTCGGGAATCACACACCCCTCCCTCACACACTGCTGCATGGTGGAAGGCAGTTGAGCGCCTTGGGGGGGTAATTGCTAAGAATCTGTAAATTAAAACTGAAGGCCTTGGGGCTCGGGAGACAGCTCATGGAATAGGTGCTTGTCTGGCAAGCTCAAGGTCCTGAGTTCAATCCCCAGTACTGCAGAAAAAAAAAAAAAAAAAAAAAAAATTGAAGACTCCCTGTGACCCCAGCAAGAGAACATCGCCAGTCACACCCAGAGACCACCTGCTAACATTCCCTAATGCGTGACTGCTCAAGGTGGGGTCTGTCCAACAAGACTCACACTCCCAGAACGTTAGGCGTGTGCCAGAGAGGGCACAGGTCCCAGCCCAGAGCTCTGGACCCAAGTGTGGGACAGGTCCCAGGAATCCCACGTAACCAGCCACTCCGCTGACCCTGGTACCCACTGAACTGCACAACGCTGTGTCCTAACATTGCCATAATATGGTCAGTCGGTATCTTACAAAACCAACCAGCAGTTCCTGAGAGTGGGGTAGATACGTTCTGATTCAAAACATATCTGTGAAGTTCATGGTGCAGTATATAGTTGTGCTTTTACAAAGGTCTAGAAAACCCCACATTTCCAAGCACACTGTTTCTGCATATATCTGTCTACATGTTGAGTGAGTGCCCACATGTGTGTGGCACTCAGCAAAGCATGCTGGGACACAGCAGCCGCCGGTGGGAGATTCTGGGGCTGGATGTGAGCAGCCAAGATGAGCTTTCTCTTCATCACCTGGTTTATCTTGGACAATTACATATACAGGTATTACCATGAGACCTTTCTCCCTCTTTTAAATTTTAGAAAAGCACACTGCTTGGGATGGGCAGGCTTACTTCTGGCCCAGCTGTGTCCCCAAGGTGAGTCCCCACCTCCTTGGCCAACCAGTTCCTAACCTGCCAGCAGACAGGGGCTCGGATTGGACAGCCCAAAGCCCTGTCACTCAGCATTACCATGCTGGATCCTTGCCAGTCTTTGTAGCATGGAAATCCAGTCACTTAGTAAACCTGGGCAAAGAAACAAAGGAAGCGTATACAACCGTGACCTTCGAGGGACTGGTTAATGATATCACTCTGCCCTTGGAAGAACCAGCTAAGAGCGGAGGGCATGAATGAGGTTCCCTGTGTGTAAATACTGCAATGGCTATGAAAGCCTCCTTATTTTTTATTTATTTATTTTTTTCGTTACCAGGGATTGAACTCGGGACCCTGCTCTTGCCAGGCAGGCGCTTATTCTACCGAGGTATCTCCCCAGGCACCCCCCCCCCCCCCCGCCTCTTTATTTTTAAAGAGCTCTAACTTAAGTCTACGTCCAGGCTTGTGGTTTCTGCAGCATGGTAAAACCATCCTCCACAGGTGGCACTGGTGACCAGCCCGAGTGCTCATGGTGGCAGGTCGCAGGGTGGCAGGGCCTGTCTTCCTACGCTCCTATTCTCACAGCAACCCAATGACTAGTCTCTCACCTGAAAAAGCTTAACGAAAGGCAGCAGCCGGCCTCAGAGCAGTGTCTGGACTGGTGTTACCAAGAGACAAAGTAATTCAGACAAGCTGGAACTCCTGTGGGGGTGACCAAAGAGCCCTGATGAACAGAAATCTCTACTAAAAGGCAAACCTATGAATAAACAAATTAAATAAATAAGCCACAGCAAACTTAAAAAGGCAGGCACCCGTTCCCCAGGAGTGAGAAGGCCCTCTTTCTTGAGCAACTGCAGTCTTCAAACAGCTGTGGCTCCCGTCACAGCCCCAGGGTGCTGAAAGCACGCTGCGCTGCTCGGAGCTGGGCACCAGTGGCAGTTTCAGCTGCTTCCTAGGCAAACAGGAGCAGCACTGAGGCCTGTCATGCCCGACTGCTGGGAAGTGATTTCTCAAAGCCCAGCTAAGGACTCCCCATTGGGTACCTTCAATGTGATTTCAAAGCCAACGCATAGGGAAACATTTTTGTGACTGTTAATATTATAAATAGGAATGCAGTTACATTGTATTAGAATTTAATTCTTTTTCTTTTTTTTTTTTTGTGGGACCAGGGTTCAAACTCACGACCTTGCACTTGCCCAGCAGGCACTTGTGCCTCAGAGCTATCTCCCCAGCCCCAGAATTTAATTCTGCTTGGAATGATTTCCTATTACTCATGAAGGGGAACTCAGTGGTGAGTGCTCACCAAGCACTCACGCTGGAAGCCAGGGATGTGATATCTTGCATTGTCAAACAAGTAAGTAGATGACAGTAACAGCTAGATAGATTAACTAGGCAAGGGGGCAGAACATGACAGTTGATAAAGAGAGGTAAAGAGATCAAACAGATGACAGATAGATAGATTGGCCATGTACAGTAGAGAGACTAGATAGGTAGACTGAGGACAGATGATAGCTAGATCGGTGCATTTGACCTGTGATGGGTGCGAGTGCCCCAGACCCCGAGGCCTTCTGTCCTCCGCCAGCAGGACCGCAGCCGCCACTTCCTGATGACCGAGTACAGAGAAGGCCATGCCTCCTTTACCTCACGTGTCCCAGCGACACTGTGTGGCATCGACTGCCAGCACTGCAGAGGCCCGCTCACCCTCGCCTGCAGGCAGGAGAGCAGGCTGGGGCGGGGGCGGGGGGGCGGGTCTGGCACCTGGCTGCAGGCCCAGACTCCTCCCTCCGAGGGCCGCTCCCCTCCTCCTGCCACCCTCCAGCCCTCGCCGCGCCCTCCCCAACTCCCAGGGCAAGTCATGTCTGGAGCAGGGACCTCAGAGTCCGGTGGGACAGGGCCCCTGGCCATGCTGGCAGGAAAGCCACAGAGGCTCTGAAAGCAGGCATGAGCCCCGCTAGTGCTGTGCCCAGCCGGGGCACCCCTGTGGAAATAGGATGTCTGCTCTGAGAAAGGGCAAGGCTGGGTATTTAGGTAACAGATACTGCCCTGACACACTGCATCCCCTGGGACAAACATCACCAGGGTGTTGCAAAACGTGGAAAGCAGCCCTGTTTTTGACCCACAGGAATGGGAGGCAGAGGTGCTTATCTTGGTCTTGAACCCCTGGGCAGCTGCCGCACTATGCTGCCCTGTGCTGGCCCCCACCAGCCTCAGCCACTGCATTTGGAGCCCCAAATGTCCTGAAGGCCCCATGGTGCAGGCTTGGGCCCCGGCACATCTCCAATGGAGGGCAGGTCTCTGGTCACTGGGCTATCCTTGAAGGGGTCTGGGACCCTGAGCCCCCAAGGCTGTAGGCCTTGGCCAACCTGTCCTTCCTGAGGCCTAATCACCACAGGTGTTTTGTTACCATGACAGCCAAGAGGTTTCTTGGGAGTATTTGCCGTGATTCTGTAGAAAGGATAGTGACGTTGGAGGCTGGGGCCCCCTGGCCTGCTGTTGTGACCCAGGACCCTCAGAGACCCCAGCAGGGCCACCAGCTCTCACTGGAGCCTCCCTCCTGGCCCTGGACTATCAGGCTAGATCCTTGGGTCTCACCCACCCCTTGAGATTGGCCAGACTGTGCTGGGGCTGGAAAGCCCGACAGCTCAAGAAATACCAGGAGGGGTGGGGGCTACCGTGACAGTAGACGGGTCACAGGACACTTGTCAAACTCAGGAAAGTGAAGTTTCCCCCTTGAGAGCCATGGGCCTCAGGGCTCAGGATGGGTCCGGTGGGGCCTTCCTAGTACTTCTGCGGGAGGGCTGGGCAAGGAGGGAGCTTCTGTGCTTCCTGCTCGGCCCTGCTAGAAAGCCAGAGCTCTCAGACCCGGAGGCACACACCTGTCATCCCAGCACTCAGAAGGCTGCGGAAGAGAGTTCACAGATTCCAGGCCAGGCTGGGCCACGTAGCAAGACCCTGTCTCCAAAATGTAAAAGTAAGTAAATGAATAAATAGATACAGTAAGTCAACTTTCTGCTGGTCTTTTGGGAAGGAGCAACTAATGCTTAAGATTTTTTATTCTTTTTAATTTCTTAAAACTTCTTTATTGGTGTTATTTTTTAACCAATTTTGCAGGCCTATTTCTGCAAAATTAAACTATTAATTTAAAGATAACATCACGCAATATAGCAGCCATTGTTGAATTCCTATTATTTTGTTTAATGGAGTTTTGTATCAGTTCTAATGCTTGGATTTTTTTTTTTTTTTTTACTATTTTATATTGTAAAAAAGGTAAAAAACAAAAATAATACTACCATAACTTTTAATTCAGAAACCATATCTTGAAGCCGCAGCTCCCCGGCCGCTGGCCCTATCCTCATGGTCCCCTCCCTTCGGCCTCCTGCCCTTCTCCTGGGCGTCCCTGTCCTTCTCCTTCTGCAGACCACAGGCCCCCAGCTCACCGGCAGCACAGACCTGTCCCCATGTTGGTCGGCTCCTCGAGTTCCTGTCTTGCCACCACCCAGCCCTCAGAGGAGGAAAGACCACCGGGCTGGGTCCACAGAGTCCACCTGAAATGCCACATGGTCAGGGGTGTTCTGGGTGTAATCAAAAGGGTTACAGATACAAACTAGAATTTAAAACTGAACACCCTGCGAGCCTGTGGGACGTTAGAACAGGGCACTGTGACAATACCAACAGCTTCTCATTATGCAGAATTTTGAAATAACAAACATGTATCTGCCACAAGTCAACATTTGTAGACACCTAACCTACAGGGGCAGGATGAGCTGCACACTGAGCTGAATTTAACCTTCCTCCAGCCTCACCACAGGGGTCTCCGAAGCCAGATGCCACCGCCCTCCTGTGACTGCCCTGCCCAACCCAGCCCCTGGCAGATCTTAACTGGTAAGACTCACGTATCTTCCTACCAAAGGAAGGCCTTCATAATTCTGCTTCTGCGATATACTGCATGTGTCTGAAACCCTCAGAAAATCATACCCTGCTATGGCCGTTGTAGCTTCAGTATGGAATTCAATATTTCCTTTTCTACTCAAAATATGAAGTATTGTGCAAAAAAAAAAAAAAAAAAAGTCAATGTACAACACAGCGCTTTTTGGCACATGTGGCCTTGAGCCTAAACACCAGCCTGAGGGTCGATGATGCGTTGGCTAAG
>PVJA010039986.1:0-18798 GCA_004027025.1 Myocastor coypus | reverse complement strand
GCTTCCTGTTCAGCTCTGGGATGACCTTGCGCACGGCCTTGGCAGCGCCAGTGGATGCAGGGATGATGTTCTGGGCAGCCGCGCGGCCATCACACCACAGCTTTCCAGAGGGGCCATCCACAGTCTTCTGAGTAGCGGTGATGGTGTGGACTGTGGTCATGAGTCCCTCCACAATGCCGAAGTTGTCATGGATGACCTTGACCAGCGGGGCTAAGCAGTTGGTGGCACAGGAAGCATTGCTGACAATCTTGAGGGAGTTGTCATATTTCTCATGATTCACACCCATCACAAACATAGGGGCATTGACAGAAGGAGCAGAGATGATGACCCTTTTGGCACCACCCTTCAGGTGAGCCCCAGCCTTCTCCATGGTGGTGAAGACACGAGTGGACTCCACCACGTACTCAGCACCAGCATAACCGGGATCTTGCTCTTGGAAAATGGTAATGGCATTTCCGTTGATGACAAGCTTCCTGTTCTCAGCCTTGACAGTGCCATGGAACTTGCCGTGGGTAGAATCATACTGAAACATGTAGACCATGTAGTTGAGGTCAATGAAGGGGTCATTGATGGCCACAATCTGCACCTTTCCAGAGTTAAAAGCAGCCCTGGTGACCAGGCGTCCAATACGGCCAAATCCGTTCACTCCGGCTTGTCTGGTTCGCTACTGGCTGCACCGAAAGAACATACGTCTACCCATTCGCAGGAGCAGAGAGCCTCTCCTTGTTCTTGATTCATTCACTGTACACTCTGCCTCATTGTAGAAGATGATAAACTTTTCTTTTATTTGTTTATTTATTTATTTTTATGGCCGGCTCAGCCCGCCCCAAGGGCAGGGCTGGCGCAGCATGTGGTGCCGGGGATCCAACCGTGGTCCCTGAAGCCACCCAAGCTTTCCCAAGCAGGCGCTCTAGACCACTGAGCCATCCCACCTGGCCAAACTTTTCTTTTATTAATAAAACACTAAAGAGTAAATATTTTAAGTTTTGTGGGCCATCACATGTATAACTACTCAAATTTGCAAGTATAGCACACAAGTAGCCAGAGACATTTGTATAAACAATTGGTATGACTCTTCCAATAATGCTTTATTTATAGAAACTATATTTGAACTCTCATATCATTTTGCTATGTCATGAAATATTCTGTGAATTTTTTTCAACCATTTAAAAATGGAAAAAAATCATTCCTAGCATGTGGGTTATACATGGTGGTTGAATTTCTACCACAGCCCATAGTGTGATTATCTCTGCTCTATTTTGTTTCTGAATTTTTCTTATTTATATTACAATATGCAGAAGTCTTTCCTTAGTTGACTATTAAAATGATTATATTTCTCTGTTTAATTATCATAGAAGTTTTCTACTGCTGTCTTGACAAATTATCAGAATTTAGGTGTTTGACACAGACTTATCATATATTCCTGTAATTTGAAAATCTATGCTAGCTTGTCTTGTTTTCAGGTTTCACAAGGCTGACATCAAGGTACCAACTGATTATGCACTTGTAAAGAAAGCTCTAGAAAGAGTTAGTTTGGAAACTCAGTCTTGTATGCTGAATACAGTTCCTTGTGATTGTAGAGATGACGTTCCTGTTTCCCTGTCAGCTGTTACCTAAGAGCTACCCTCAGCTGCCATAGACCTCATTCACTCTCTATGCTTGCCTGTAGATGCCAAGGGTCAAGTCTTTCTTATGATTTCAGTCTGGCTGCCCATTATGCAGTGTCTCCTCTAGGCATTGTTTAGTGCCTACTTCTTTCTTTGTCTTTAAAAGTTTATATAGGCACTTTGGGTCCAAGAGAATAATACAGCATAATCTTAGTATAATAAGATTAACTAATTAGTAACCTAGTTCTCATAGTTTAGTGTTTCATTTGCAGTAATATTAAGTAACATCTAATTTTTTTGTCTTTTTGAGACAGGGTCTCACTGTACAGTTCAGGTTGGCCTTGAGCTCACTTTTGTAGCCCAGGCTGGTCTCGAACTCGTACCGATCTTCCAGGCTCAGCCTTCCGAGTGCTGGGATTACAGGCATGCACCACCACGCCCGGCTAAGTGACATCTAATATTGAGGTGACATCTTTTGCTGTTGTTTTTTGTTTTATTTTTGGTTTTTGTTTTTCTTTATTTTTCTTTGCTTTTTGTGTGTTTTTGAGACAGCGTCTCACTGTGCAATTCAGGCTGGCTTTGTGCTCACTTTTGTAGCCAGGCTGTTCTCAAACTCACACTGGTCCTCCTGCCTCAGCCTCCCAAGTGCTGGGATTACAGGCATGCACCAACACATTCAGTGAAGTGACATCTTTAGAATCCGCAATCCCTACCTAAACGACAAAACTAAGTACTGATATCTGCATGTATAAGTCACCTGAAGACACATTCAGAAATAATTTAACTTATTTAAGGTTTCGGTTTTGGAAAAGTAGACCTTAGATTTGACACAGTCTATAAGCATATTTTAAAGTGTTAATTAGGTCAGCAAAAAGTTTATGCTTCTCAATAGAATATTTAGCTCTCTGGAAGTGAGTCTGAGGTGAGCATGCTATATTCTGACCTTTTGATAAATACCTTCTCCAAAGTTAATTTCACTTTTTCCTCAAGTGTGGAGCTGTGTTTTATAGATAACTTGCTTTTGTCTCATTTGACTTATACTTCGTTTTTCTCCATCCCCATGGTACCCTGATTTATCTCATCGTCATTTTCTGTCTTGTTTATTACAGTAACTTCCTACTTGGCAATGTTTCTGCTGATTTCTTCGTTCTCCATATGCTTCTTCAAAAATTATATCTTCCAAACAACCTTAGAAAAATTTCCAGAGTTCTTCATTGGCTTCAGAGTGACATTCAGCTCCTTAGGATGATGTTCAGGAATGCACGGCCCCAAATCTGTCTTTCAACCTCATTATCCACCACAATTGTTCACAAATCCTTTACCCCAGTGAGAAATATATCTTCTCCTCTGAAGATATTAACTGCTCACAAGAAAAATTTCTTCAGTTTTATTTAGGAATGTATTTAGAATGCTGAATGGCTTCTATGATTGCTAAAATTCTTGTTGCAAGCACAGATACTGTAGGTCAAATTCCATGTAATACAAGTCATCTCAGAAATATTTATTGAGCACAGTTCCAGTTACTCTTTCTAGAGATAGTGAACAGCAGGAGCAAGACTTCCATTCCTATGCCACTGGTAACAATGAGGATTGTGAAAATGTAAAAGAGAGATAATTCATTAAAGTCATGATGGAGGAGTTAATCATTCACTTAAAAATGTTCTTTCAGAGTACAGTCTTCTCTACAAATTAGGAGAAAAAAGATGACTCTGGTGAAGATCAGCTCTCAAGGCGCTTATCAACCAGTAAATATAAGAGAAGTTGACCAGAAGTATATCTAAAATAAAATTTAAAAAGCTATGTTAGTAGTGAAGAATCTATGGTACACATGTGTTACTTGTTTTTCTCTTAAAACACAGATGTTAATATATGGAATTTTTCCCCCACAAATCTCAGTATCCCAGTTTCATTGCAGTGTTGGCACTTATTGACAAACAGGTGGGTTTTGGGTCACAGTTTGGGCCCTTGTCTCTCAGACTCACAATTCCTGCTGTAGGTCATAGGACACATACAAGAGAGAGAAACTACAGCCATTTCAGGAGTGAGGGAGGAAGGTGACTTCATATATCCATTGAAGGTAGCTTCAAAAATGAAAGGAATATTCAAAGATCCTTTTTCAAGTTTAATATTTAATTTCTTGCAAAATCGAGGCAGATATTTCTGCTGCCCCTATTTTAGATTTTTCTACTTCTATTAGTCTTACCATTGTGCTAATTTCACTTCTATTCTCTCTCTCCTGGGCTACTGCAGTGGCCAGTCATTCTCTTTGACTAACTTTCTACTCGAGCCCAATGGGTATCTTAAGTCAAGGAATTTTTCTAAAGCAGATTTTCTGTACTTTTTTCATTGGGAAATTTCAGTTGTCTCATTATGTGCGGTGAAGACTGCCCTCTAAGTCGTGGATTGAGAAGTGGAATGCTAGGCCAAACTAATTGGAATATAGTCCTGGCTCTATTACTTACTACTTGTGTGATGTGAGGCTTGTGATTTGATTGTCATAAATCTTACTTTCTTCATCCATAAAACTGGAATGCTAACGCTTTTACAAAATTGTTATGTAGATAAAGTAGTAAATTATCAAGAACAAACTAGCAGTTACCTAGCAGATATTATATTGTACCTTTGATTAAATTTATACAGTATATATTAAATGTGATTATCACCATAAATACTTCAGAGATTGAGATAAAGTCTACAAATAACTGCCTATAATTTACTCAGCTAGGAATTTTGAGAGTTTATATGCAGCTACAAATTAAATTTCAGTACTCTCTTCTTTTCCCTTGAGTAGGAAACTAAGGATTATAACTGGTGAATGGTTTTATGAAGAAAAGGCAAAGCGTTTCAAGCAAGTCAATATTCTAGGCACTGATGTTGTCCGACAGTCCATCTTAAGAAGAAGCCCAGGTAATCATTTGGCTTCAAACCTCTTCTAATCTTCATTTTGGAAGAACTCTTCATTTTCCTCTGTATTGTAGCAGATAAGTACAGTTGAATTTTCTGAATTGCTTTGCTCATTTCACAACTTGGTAGCATAAAACCTGAAACCATAGTTCATACAAGAAAGAAGAGGTTAATACAAAATAAATTTCATAGCGATTTTCCGTATACCTGACATGCTGAGATTTTTTAAAAAGCTGCTTACCTTCATCACAGTTCTCTTTTAAATACACTTTTGGTATTTTACTAAGTGTTTAAGAAAGTGCCATGAAAGCATTAGCTAAGTCATATTATGAAAGAAATTCTTGATTTTTTTAGTAAGTTTTTTTTATGAATTTCTTTTCAATAATCTTTTTCCTAATCTTTGATTCTTAAACAAGCATAGATATTGTGCACTAGACCCCATTCCCAAAGTCGAAGTATTTGCAAATGAAAAAAAAATGTCATAATGACTAGAATAAGTTTTTTGTATGTTTTACCTTCCTTTCTTTTTCTTTTTTTAAATTTTAATAATTTTAATGAGAAAGAAATAACAATGAGACAGTTTCAATACAGGTTGGTAGCACAATTACACTAATACATTGTATATTGTTGTCTTCACAGTAGTTGTTCAGAATACAAGATGTAGACATGATAACTTTTCTAAACACAAGTAGTACAAGTATTTTTTCTCATCGAACTAAGAGAAAGTAACCATATGTATAGTTAAAGCAAATAGTGGATAGGAGCCAGAGATGCTACATAACCTGAAATGTTTATAGCACAATTGTAGTCAGGGTACAATTATACTGGCACCAAATGCAAATAGTACCCACAATGGAATTCTTTTCAGTACATTTTTAGTATAATTTATTTGACTAAGTTTGAGTGAAATTTGTGTTTGAAGGCACATTTCTCATGCATAGTGTAGTAAAGTTAGGACAAGCATCTTTAAGAGTATTCCTAGGTGTACTGGATTTCTAAATGGTGGTCAAATTATTACACCCAGCTGAATGAAACTAGTGTGGTGCTGACTGTGGGAGGCCCACTTGAGGATTGTTGCCAACAGCATAAAGGCAGAACAGGAGAAGCTGCTGGAACACTGTTAGAGATGCCGTTTAGACAAACTTTTGCAGCTGTTGGAATGTCTTCTCTTGAGCTATTCTTGTGGAGGACCTTGTCATGCTGGATTTCTTGATGAACTTTGAAGAAGCTTGGGTCCACATCTTAAGCATCACTTCCTGGCTCCAGAGGGGAAGATGATGCACTGCTCAGCCTCCTGGAGAAACTTGTTGCATTGGCTTTCCTGAAGGGAACTTGGCTTTCCTAATCACTGGAACTCAGGACCTCCATGTTGCTGAGGACAGCTGTGGTACTTTTGGGCGAACTCTGATGCTTACTTTGGGCACTGCGTCCTAGCTCCAGTCCAGATCCCTCAGCCTGCTAACACAGATCCTTTGTCCCACTAGCACAGACTTTCTAGCTTCTAGCCCATATCCGTGACCCAGGCTTGTGTAAGACTTTGCTGTGGGCTCTAGACCTCCAGTCGGACTAGTGGGGGGCATTGTTATCTCTAGTCCCTCAGCTGGATTCTTTAGTATTTAATGTACAGATAGATTTCCTGCATTTATTGCATGTGACTCTTGGGTGATTCATTACAAAATACTATTATAAAATATGTCCTGTACATATTACAATATTATAATATTGTTCCCCTTGCAAGAACACCAAACCATGACACTAAGCTATCTAATCATTCACAGATAGACTAGTGCCTTTGTTTCTTATGCTAGTAAGAAGGGCTATGATGTTCAAAACTGACTGTAATGCCACTTCTTTGTGGCACTTGAAAGGCAGGCCTTTTAAATATAGGCAATGTCAGGTCAAGTTTAATGCTGCAAAAGGAGAAGCAAAGTAAAATAAGAATTAAGCAGAAAGATATCGTCTGTTCCTTCACTCAAAACTTAGTGCCCTTCAGTATGTGGATTAACTCTCCAGGTGTATAGAGAGATGTTCACTCTCTCAGGAAGCCTGGCTTATATGCTCAGAAATCAAGGTATCCTTTCTAGCATCTCAAACCAGAAATTCGTCCCTATAGATGTAGAGATCTTACGAACCCAGGTTCCCTCCCTATAAATATGTCTATAAAGGGATACTGTGTTTATTGTTCCAATGCACTCTATCTTAGAATGCTTATCTCAGCAAGTCTCCCACAAATCACACCTGATTTTGCTCCTTACTAAACTCTGGAACATTCAACAAATTAGAAATGACTGTGTACCTGAGAAAATACAATTGTTTTGTGCTATGCTAATTTATAAAACTAAATGCAGAGTGAAAATTTGCTTCTATTTCTGTCCACTGTGTATGTAAATTTGTCTTCTGATTGTTTTAATGAGGACCTGGAGAAGTACAAAGCCAAGAGCAAACCCGCCAGGATGGAGAAAAATCAGACACCTCACCTTCTGTTGGGCAGAGGGCCAGCCATGATGGTCCCAAGAGAAAAGGGTAAGATTTAGCATCTCCAAAGGAAGTTTTAATATTTATTCCAGACAACTACAAAATAAAGACTCATTAGATTCTCAACTCTGATGTCACTTCAGAGACACAAAGGAAGTCAGAAACGAAGTGGAAGAATTTTTTTTTATCATTCTCCTGAGGAAGTACTGTTTTAATTATGTTCAATGTTAAATAAATAAAAGTCCCTACCAACATGTGCATGTAAGAGATTTATTTTCATTTAATGTATCTGCTCTTGCACCACATGGTTCCCTTTATTTCTAGACAAAAGCATTCATGTCAAGGTTAGCATTGTCTATAGCTGTTTTTGTTGTACAATGTCAATGTCCCTCACCTCTAAACTGAATACTGGGTTGGAGAACCAGCTCAGTAGTCTAAGAACCTGACTGACAAGTGGAAAGACCCAGTTTGAATCCATGGTACTGTGCCAGAACACTGGGTGAGCCATGCCAACAACTGCAGCTGGGTGCAGTGGAACATGCTTGTAATGCCAGCACTGGGGAGGCTGAGACAGAATAATCACTATGAGTCTCAGCTGCATATTGAGGGCCTGTGCCAAATAAATAAATAACTTTGACCAGAATAATAATATATGAAACCCCCAAATCAAAGATATATTACTTGTACTTAAAATATGGTATTCTATGTTTAAAATTTAAAATTATTTAAGAGAAAACATCATATTTTGTCAGCTGAGTCTAATTCTGGTAGAAAATATATACGTAAAGTATTAAAAATAGTGATGGACCTTGCACATCAGAGCAAGACGCAAGAACATAATTAACTGTCAGCTCTTTGATTTCTAGGCTAGTGGCTTCTTTGCCTTTTTGTTGTCACTAGCAATGACTCTCTCTACAGAAACAACCAATAGCTCAACTAAATGAATAATTTATAGCTTACAAGTGCCACTAAGAATCATATTTTGCAGACCCTGACACAGGCATCAGAGAACATGCAACTGAAGTAAGTGGGGCTTGGAGCCAAGAGGCAGTGAATAACTCAACAAAACAATAAATTATACAAAACCTGAATCATTCAAACTGTCATAGCATAAGCCTAATCCTGCTGGGACTCAAAACTGGCTTCCCTTATTCTCAGTTTTATGAATATGATATCTAGTTGAAGGAGAACTGTTTGCACCTAAAAAGGTAGCAAGTGTAAAGAAATTGTGGGAAAATATCAAATGAAAATGTAAGCAATTGAAGGCCTTTCTACACAAGGCAAATGTTAATATATCACAAGAGATGCCATAGGCAATAATTATTAAATATGTGGCTAGAAAATAAATGCTGGAGAGGGCACCAAATCAATGAAGAAAGACACCAAATTTTAAGTAGGACTAGATGTGGAACTTTACAGATGGATGGAGTTAAAGCTACAGGAAGGAAAGAAAAATTAGTCCTAACAGAGCAGACAGCTTAAGCAGATGTGCAGAGTTGGAGAGCTCCACGTGGTGTTTTATGGAACAGTAGAGACTGACATTATAGTAAGTGTCATTCTCACCAAAAATGATACTTTCTAGTAGATTGAAGCTTCTGACACTTTGATAATGGCACACTTCCAAGGTTCTTTGAAGCAGAGACAATTTAGCATATTCTATTAATATTCTGCTAGTCTCTGTGTAATCAATTTTGCCCTGGACAACTGTTGAATACAAAGTAAATGAAGTGATCTCTCTTAATGCCATTCCTCCCAAAATAGAGCTTTGGGTTTTTTCATTAATTTTTATTAGCATATGATTGCAGAACATAATGATTACATTCTTCATGGGGAATTGGTATATGATCATAACACATCTCAATTATTTTCCTCCTTCAACTTCCCCCCTCTAAATACAATGGTGTATTTAGAAATAACTGTTTGGGGTACCCAGTATCCTGAATCTATAATTATACCTCAGATCCTGAAAATCTGTATTTTTAACTTTCAAAGAATTTAGTGAAATAGGAATGTGATCAAATTTCATCCAATCTGAGACACCCCACTGTTTGGATTTCATTAACATAGAGGAAATATCATAGACGATGTAAACGTGGCTTGTACCATGTGAATTTATTCACTCATTCCACTAGAGATGAGTGGGTTCTAGAATATACAAAGCTCAAGGAATATTATAAGGAATGTATAAAGGCAGTCTCTGCTGTCATGGAGTGGCAATCTAACAAGTTGTTACCTCAGGTTTTCCTGGAAGATTATCTCCTCTTGACCAAGATGAGTACAAGCTCCGTGTACTTAGCATCCTTGTAAACAGGCCTAGCCCAGACAATATTGTCTTTACACATAGCAGTGGTAAGCTCACAGGTAGGTGATTTTTTAATTAGAAGGAATAAAGGTCAGACTTATCAAGTGCGATGGTTCTGGGATAATGTCATAACCTCTTTCCTTGACTCCAGTGACATTTTGTTATGGAGGCATTGACAGCTCCTCAGAATCATTGATTGTTGAACTCCAGTTCTCCTTTACTGAAGAGTTACTTACTACGTTAAAAGTACTAAGAATTATATTCTGTGCAGGGGGTAGCGTTTATTTATGTGTTCATGTGTGTGTATGACATTTTTATTTTTTGAAATGATACTTTAAAATGCTTTGTTAGTTATCTTACTTTTAAATGCACATTTGTAATTTCAGATTTCTTCTTAGTAAATTCAGATCAGCAACCAGAGGAGAAATCATAACTCCAAAAGCTGAAAGTGGGCGGAGCTACAGCTTGGATTTAGACAATCAAAATGTTCGGAGTTTAAAATCAACTGCTGGTTCAGAAAGGTGAGAGACCTAGAGATTGAGTAATGTGACAGGATGAGGATTAACTTGACATATTCCCTTCCAAACAGGGCTCTTAGGCACCTGGAGTCTTGCCACTTGCACAACTTTTGATGAATAAGATGATAAGTCAGGACTATTTTTATTTCAAATTTCAACTATATTTCTTAGAATCATGAATCATCTGTAGAGGGGAGATTGCATAAACTCAATGCTGCAGTTAAAATGGAGATACACAGGTCAAACACATATTTTTCACTGATTTCTTGTTCTTTTGCTGCTTAAGGTTTTGAAAAGAAAATTCTAAGAGTCATATCCATTTCTTGGAACTTTTAAAAACTTTAAACAATTTTATCAATTGAATTACCTTAGAGAAAATTTCTTAAATTCCGTTTCCTTCTAGGTCCATCACCCCTGCTTCTCAGGGACCAAGTGAGAATCTTCTGTGCCTAAAGCTGTCACTTGTCAGGAAAAGTAGAGAAAAATTGAAAGGATAGCCAAGAGCAGCCACTTCTAATCATGTTTGACTTTGTCTGTTTTGTAAGAGCATGACTCAAGGATTATTTTTATGATTAACATATTACCAAATATAAGAAAAAAATCTAACCTATTTCCTTGATTTGTCCAAACTCAAATTCGCTTTTGCTTGTTATGGCTTCAGTAACTTCACTAATCCAGTGAGAAAATGGACAGACTTTATTTTCTCCTTTTGTAGGTTCTACAAGGGAAGTGGAAGGAAAACTCTTAATTATTGAAAGCTTTTTCCCCATGGTGACCTCTGCTTCACTTTTCCTTACAGCATTCTTACACAAAAGTGATACTTCCTATAAAATTGTATAGAAAAAAAATAAGAAAGCAAAATAATCACTTATCATCCAGTATCAAAGGCTCATCACAGTATTCACTATTATACAAATTCTTAATAATATAGATATATTCCCTTTATGATATAGAAGCAGTAAACCATGGTTGCCTTTGCCATTGAAAGAGTTTTATTCAGCCTTTTTTAATGGCAGCCTGTTATGGTTTGTGTTTAGGTTTCCCCCCAAAGCCTCACGCAGTCACTGGGCAGGCCTCTATAATTTCTGATTAATTCATGATCCAGTGCTGAGATTCTGGGTGTGAAAGCTGCTGGGATTATGGGTGTAAGACACATCAAGATAGCCTGAATGTGATATAAAGAAGGGAGAGAGGCCTGCTCTCTGCAACTTCTGCTGTTGCCCCTGCCTTTTTGCCTTTGCTGTTTTGCTGTTTTCTGCCACCATGAGCTGTTGCCTTCTTCCATGAGCCAATCTGCCTTGTAGCCAGCTTATTATGGACTGAAAGCTGCACAAACTGCAAACTAAACAAACATTTTCTTTCTTAATTTGGGGTGTTGGTTATTTTTTCCCAGTGATGAGAAACAAAATACCTAAGAAAGGAACCACATTCAATTACAGTGAAACTTTCTATAGATATCTCATATTTGTTTCTTGATTATTATACTCCTGACTCGCACACAGTTCTGATCATAGAGATTTGTCAGAATATCAGTGATTGATGGAAAATACCAATTCCAAGTCGAGTCTAAGATATTTCATACTCAGAAAGACAGTGATGTTAAGCTCAAATACCTATTTTATAGAGTGATAGTATCACTAAGCTTTTCTTCTGGTGGGTTAAGAATATAAGTGTACAAACAAAAAATTAGAGAAAAAGCCAATATTTTGGCCCTAGACTTCAAGGTCCCAGTGAAGACTCAGGATATAAGCGAACATGTGCTACAACAGCCTATAGCTCAGTGGTTTCCAAATTTTCTGTTCAAGGAGATTATGGGGCTGCAGAGGAAAGGGACTAAAGATACATAGTGTGCCAAAGGAGAGTCACTTACAAAAAAAATTCTCTCAGGGTTTCACAGAAAGCAAATTGGTCAAGCAGTATCGGTGACTCATCCACGCAGCTGACACTGACAACAATTTTACAAAGCACTATACATAGGTCCAAAGTAAATCCTAAACGGATTTGACTGATCTTGAGAGATACAAAAGTTATATGTTCTGCTGTACAGGTTATGCTTAAACTTGCCCTTAACCACTGAACAGAAAAGTTTAACCACAAGGCATAAAATGGAAAGCTAGATTAGAATAGTGAGCTGTAAAAGCTTAAATCAACAGCTTCCAACATTGCCAGTTTTACCAATAGTCCACTGCAATTATCCAACACTGGATTACATATACAGCTACTTTCTCTTAGTTCAATGAGAAGGAATTTGGTTGTACCAATAACGATGTGAAAAATCATAACATCTACACCCTGTGCTCTGTATAGCTATAGGAGGACAACAATATGCATTGTATCAGATATTGAAATGTACTACTAATGTGTTTTGAAACTGTCACATTGTTATTTCTTATTAAAAGTAACAATAAAAAACAAATCAACCAAAAGTAAATAAATAAAGGAAAGAGAAGTCCCCTCCTTTGCTCACTCTCCTAGAAATTGTTTTTTGCCCAGTGTGGTGGTGCACACCTGTAATCCCAGCACTAGGGAGGCTGAGGGAGAAGGATCAGTGAAAGTTCAAGACCAGCCTGGGCTACAAAAGTGAGCTCAAGGCCAGCCTGAACTGCATAGCAAGACCCTGTCTCAAAAAGACAAAAAAAAAATAGTTTTGTTGAGCTCTCTTGGCTTATATGTCAAGCTACCATTTAAGAAAAACAATGCTGGGCTGGGGAGATAGCTCTGTGGCACAAATGCCTGTCTGGCAAGTGCAAGGTCAGGAGTTCAAACCCCAGTCCCACAGAAAAACAATGCCTAAAGAGAATAATGAGAGTCTTTTGTTTTGAAAATCAAAAAGCTTTCAGACCCATCAAACAAAATTAAATTGTACCACTTCAAGTTATTTGTCTTAAAGATATTCAACAAAAATAAGGGGTAACCTTCCCAGTATCACCAAACTTGCTACTGTAATTCCAGACTCTGTTTCTACTTAGCTGTTGTGTCTTATGTGCTGTGAGCAAATTTATAAGGCATACAGACATGTTTCACAATATACTTTACTCAGAAGTTTCTCGTTCTTATTTTAAACTGCAAAAAGTTCCCTAAGTAGACTTTATATTTTAAATTGTAAGTACTTGAAATGGTTTACAGATAAACAGAAAAAAATAAGGTTGTTTTGACTTTAGTATGCCAAGAACAGTGTTTTCTATTCCATTTAGAAGGGAATAAAGATGCTCTGGAGATCAGTAGAGCAAAATGTCCTTTTCCTGGAACATGTGTTTATCACAAAGATGACTCATTAATGGACTGCTACTGTGATCTCTTCCATTATCCCAAAATAATTCCTTAAAAAGTTGAGGCACTGGTTGTTCCACCTTTCTTTAATTCACTTCTTCTAAAGAGATTTTGATACTGTAGTTTCATTGGTCTCTTACCTGATCTAGCTTAGCAATTACTCTCCTTTCTTTTCTACAACGCTTCTTTCATCATGGTTCATTTGTCTTTCACCGGAGCAGCTAAGAGTGGTCATTCATTTTTTTAAATTAACTTCATATCAAAGTGGAAGTGATGTTTTATCTGTAGTCTTATGGATTTGTTTCTGTTCAGCCATTTGAAAGCAGGAAAAATACGAATGAGCTCGAGAAGAGCATGATGAATGGCCATTCATCAGTTGTTAGAAACTGAACATGTGAGGCAGAAGAGAGGTTTTCTTAAGGATATAAGTATAAAATGCTGTTAATAAACAGAATGCTTTTCAAGGCAGTGACTCCAGATTCCTTCATATTTTTGTGCTATGATTTTGAACTCTATCTTGAGTCATATTTTTCCCGGAAACACGCTCAGAAAATGAGTCTAAGGATCTAATCAGTTTCATTATTAATTCAATAATCTAAGCACATTATTTATTAATTAGATAATTTCAGCAGAAACCAATAAGGCAGTTAGAGAGGCAGAACACAGAAGGGGAATAAATGAAATAATAGTGCTATCACACTTAGGATCTGAGACATAAGCCTGATACCACAGGGAACACTGGGACATGAATTGTGATCTTATGTTTTATCCATTTGGAGGACCTGGCACATCAAACTTGAAAGCTAGTCACACGCTGACTATAGATACACTCAGGTAAGATTTCTAGATATAGAAAAGATATAGGACATCTAAATAAACATATATTTGAGATAAACAACTTTTAAATATGAGTATATCCCATGCAATATTCAGGTTATACTAATTCTTAAATAATGTTATCTTACATTTAAGTTTAAACAAAAGGGACAAGTTGTGGTGGTGCATGCGTATAATCCCAGTGCTGAAGAGGGTGAAAACAGGAGGACCATTATGAGTTCAAGCTGCTTACGGAGACCCTGTACTAAAAATGAAATAATAATAACAATAATAATAATAATAATAATAATAAATTTAACCAAGAGTTGTGTATTCTATCTGACAATTGTAGCACAGCATATGGGTAGGAAGAGTAAAACACCAAGACATTTCTAGGGCTCCAGCTGTGTTCAGAAGGTACCATCTATGATGCTGGCATAAAATAACCCACTGTCTGAAAAGCATACAAAAGTCAGATTTCCATCCAAAGATACTGAAAGGGTCTGAGAAGTTCTAATGGGACACCAAAAATATCCCTTAAAAAAAAAAAGGAAATGTGGAACTTTGAACTTAAAGTTGCTCCATTCATAACAAAAACATAAAATATGATCCTGTTTCTAGGAAGCATTTCTATCACGTTACTAAAGATGATGATGAACATTTTACCAAGAGACTTTGTCTATTCTCAAATCCATGAAAGGCTCTGTGGAGGACTGGCCAAATAGCTCGGCAGATTTTTTTTTTTTTTTTTTTTTTGAGGTATGAGGGATTGAACTCAGGACTCTACAGTTGCCAGACAGGCACTTACTCCACTGAGCTATTTCCTCACTAAGTACTCATTCTTCCCTTTTCCTATCCCCCTGCAGAGTAGCTTTCTTCAATTAATCATAGTTTCTCTCAAGAGACCTGGGACATATTTTTGAAGTTTCTGGGAAATGTTCCAAGCTGCCTTACTGGGCAATGATCCAAAGCAGAGATCAAACCATTCAAGCTCATCCTCACTCTATCATCCTCTCCTGAAAGTATCACAGGAATATGTCTGGGAAATATTTTGGAACCTTCATGATGAAAAACAACCATTTTTTCTTTTTTATTTAAGGAGTAAAAATAGCATAAGCAAATATAGAAAAACAGTAACAAGCACAAGGAAATATAGTACAGAATTTCAGAATAAGAACAAAAATTTAACAGTTGGTTGTATTACATATTTTCATCATCAAATCTGCTTAGATTTATAGATATAGGTATGTAAGATTGGTCAAATAATTAAACATTAACACTTTCAATAAACTTTAATTAATTTTTAACTCTTCCAAATGCATTTTGTATTTAAATCGCTCTTATAAAAAATTATATGGGTTAAGGATGCAAAAATTGCAAGGTCCTCAGTTTGATTCCTGGCAGCCCCCAAAATTTATTTATTTATTTTTATTTTTTCTTCTTCTGAGTTCTTATGCTAGGGAGACTGTATGATATTTGCATGTGTAGGTCTGATCATTTTTTCTTGATATATATTTTACTTTATGAAAGTGAGTTTATTGAACTCATTCCATCATTAAATGAAAATCCTGAATTTCTATAAAAAGTAAAATTTTTTCCTGAATGAAATTTTCATTGCCATCTTTATGGTTGAGATGTCTGTTAGGCAGCATCCTCTCAGTGGCCATGTGAATATAGCAAGTTGGGAGTGTCCTAGCTCATAGCCAAGGCCACATCCATAAACTCAACATGTATGTTTTGTGTACAAGTTAAAACATTATAATGTTCTTAGCAAATTCTTTTTTCCTAGGCTTTAAAAGTAGTTCAATAGATTAGTATGATTAGCTGTAAGAGGTTTAAATCAACAACCTCTAACATTGCCAGTTCAACAGTAACCCACTGCAATTATGGAATATTGGACTATGTATACATCTACTTCTTCTTAGTTCATAGAGCAGAATTTTTTTCTTTGCTTTTCTTTCCTTACCAATATCAATTAGAAAAATATATCATGTCCACACTCTGTGCTCTATATTACTATTGTGAGGACAATATACAATGTGTCAATTATTGTGAATGTACTACTAATGTGTTGTGAAACTATCATATTGATATTGCTTATTAAAAGTAATTTAAAATTGAAAAAAATTTAAAATAAAATTAAAAAATAGTTCAAGTATGTAATATATCTCTGGAAGTATGGAGATTTTATTTCATAATACTAGCTGTGATAGTTTTGTGACAGAAAATATATAATAGTCATGAGAATTACCCTCTGAAGAAAAATTATTTTCATGTCTTTTTTGTGCCTATGTCTCATTTCTTTGTGCTTCTAATTTTTTTATTTGCCTGCTTTTACTTATTTCAGCTAAATATATAGCCATCATTAGTGGCAGCAAGGGCCAGGTAGTTAAAGCCACAAACTGTCAAAAAATATTTAGGTTCAGCAATTCATAAAACCACAGTGGCCCAAGAAAGGGAAATCTTCCTTTACAGTTCATCAGGTCATAACTTGTTCCATCCTTGGTTTCTGCTCACTTTACCTAAAGGTGACTTTCCTCCTCACAAGAAAAAAAGACAACTGTAAATTTAGTCCAAGAGCATGCATGTTTGCTAAAAATTATTAGAATTGAAAGGAAAACAAGTGCTTTGCTTCAGGACAACAGGAAAGATGGCTCTAAGACATCTTATGAATTTTCTCATGAAATACAAATTAAAAGCTATGAAATGGCAAACTCCTTTAAGACTTTACTTTGAGAAGAGAGCTCAAGGCCATCCTATACCTTCTGGGATGCACATGGAAGTTTTCCCCTGATTTCAGTCATCTAGACCTTCAGAGGCCTCTGCAGCCATGGTTCAAGGGGACCGAGATACTACTTGAGCTGACAGTAGAACTTGGTGTCACCTATGTGCTACTGGGCTTTCCTACAAAATGCAGGAGTTATAGCATCAAAGAGGCTTGATATAGATTTAAGAATGAGCTCTGAAATGCGAGGAAAAAGTGTATATGAGGCCTACGATGCCTTCCAGGATCCTCTGACAGGTCAATATGTGAAGCTGTGGAAGTGAAGCCAAAGGTATGATGGAAATTCAAAGACTTTAGAAATGCCAGGAATGTGAAATGTCTGTGTAGAAAACTAGGTTATATTTGAAGATCTAGCCCAATAGTGAGGCTATATAAGCTTAACCTGACAAGTCCATAGGAGAAGAGCTGCCAAACAATGTTTGCCCTATTGGTTTTTAGGTCTTGCTTTAGTTTTTGTCTATTTCCCTATTTCTCCATTCTGAAGTGATAACACTTACTCTTCATCATTATATGATGACAGTATTTAATTTGTTTGAATTTTATAAGACTCAAGCTAAGAATTTACCTTGAGTCTCAGAGGAGATTGTGAATTGGGACTTTTCAGTAACTCTAGAACTATTAAGATTTTCACAACTTTTAAAGATACTCTAAGTGGGGGGCAAGCCAATAGCACAGCAGATTAAGCACATGCAAGTAGGTGCAGGTGCTGGGGTTTGATCCCCAGGCCTGCTGTGCCGGTCCTATGCCCAGGGCACACCTAGAGGCCAATTGAGAGTGAGTGTGGTTGTGCACACCTGTAATCTCAGCTCTTGGGAGGCTATAAACAAGACGGTCACTATGAGTCTGATCTAGTTGGGAGACCCTGAACACCGTGTAGACCCTTTCCTAAAACACACACATACACATACACACACACACACACACACACACATACACACACAAAAAAAGATGGTCTAAGTGAATTTTATATAATGAGATTTCTAAAGATCAAGGATGTCATGTCATGGTTACAAAACTCCACTCCAATATGTTTATGCGTTCACGGGTGGGGCTTTTGAAAATTGATTGAATCACAGAGCTGCTATACTCATCGATGTATTAATCCTCTGATGAGTTGACAACTGAATGTGTTATTAGATATTAGGTCCTTTTTGGAAGCTGACCAATAGGCTCACAACATGGAGGGGTATGTTCTTGTTCCCAGGTCCTTTTTCTCTACGATGTTTGGATCAAATGCTTGAGAAGCTTTCCTTTACCATGCCTCTCTGCCATGCTACTTCTGCCTTAGAGCCAGCCAACTGTAAACTGAATTCACTGGACACTGTGAATGAAATATCTTCACCCTCTTCAAGTAGAAACTGTCAGATATTTTATGCCAGCAACTGGAATGTGACTAAAATAGGAGATATGGAGACATAAGGGACCCTTGACACTACACCCAAATTACCACTAGATTATTTTATTCAAAGAATAAGTTTTCTGGTACAATTAGTTATACATAATTGGGGGCCATGGAGACAGCATAAGTGTCTGCGTGGCAAGAGCAAAGTCGTGAGTTTGATCCCTGGTACCGCAGAACAGACCGAGAATAGCAAAAACAATTATCAGCAATAAAGGCAAGTCTGGGGAAATCACAATCACTGCTTTAAAATTATGCTACAACACTACTGTGATAAAACCATCATGGAAGGGCAGACCAGATAGCTCAAGGGATTAAGGAGTCTGCTTCGGCAGATGGAGGAACCTGAGTTTGATCCCTGGATTGAACTGCCAGCCCTGCTCCCACGGCATACTGAGACCATAACTGACACTGGATGTGGTGGCACACTCCTGGAATTCCAGAGCCTGAAAGGCTAAAAACAGGAAGATCACTATGAGTCTGATCTATATAGTGAGAATCTGTAGATCCTGTACTAAATACATTTTAAAAAAAGAAAAAGCTTGGTAATAGTAAAAACCAGACCAGAGGGTCAGTGGAACAGATTAGAAGATGTAGAAACAGCTTTCGGCCGGAACCGCCATCTTACAGTAATTTGTCAAAATGACTAACACAAAGGGCAAGAGGAGGGGAACCCGTTATATGTTCTCCAGGCCCTTTAGAAAACATGGGGTGGTTCCTTT
>PVJA010039985.1:0-18798 GCA_004027025.1 Myocastor coypus | reverse complement strand
GGCATGGTGGTGCACACCTGTAATCCCAGCATTTTGGCAGGAGGATCAATGCGAGTTTGAGACCAGCCCGGGCTGCAAAAGTGAGCACAAGGCCAGCCTGAACTGCATAGTGAGACCCTGTCTCAAAAAAGACAAGAAGAAAGAAAGAAAGAAAGAAAGAAAGAAAGAAAGAAAGAAAGAAAGAAAGAAAGAAAGAAAGGGAAAATAAATATATATGTATATACACACAATACCTTGGATAATTGCACTGCTGATTTCTGCTGGTCTGTAGAAAGGAACAATTAGTGCTTAATTTTTTCACTTTAATTTTTATAATTTTTGACCAATTTTACATACTTATATCTACTAATCTGTTTTTTTTAAATTTTTGTCTTTTTGAGACAGGGTCTCGCTATGCAGTTCAGGCTGGCCTTGAGCTCACTTTTGTAGCCCAAGCTGGTCTCGAACTTGCACCAACCCTCCTGCCTCAGCCTCCCGAGTGCTGAGATTACAGGCATGTGCCAACACGCCCGGCTATATCTACTAATCTGAACAACTAATTTAAACACAACAATATTCAATATAACAACCACTGTTGAATTCCTGTCATTTTGATTTGTGAAATTCTGTATCATTTGAAATTTTTTCTTTTAGTATTTTTTATTCTCTTTAAAATATTTTATTCTCTTTAAAAATATAGTCATGCTGGCCCTGCTCCTGGAGCACACTGAGACAGCAACTGAGACTGGGTATGGTGGTGTACACCTCTCATCCCAGCTCTTAGGAAGCTGTAAACAGATGGAATGCTATGACTCCAATCTAGTAGTGAGACCCTGAACACCCTGTAGATCCTTCCCGCCCCCAAAAACCCAAAATAATTAAAATATAAAAATTAAATTAAGAGCTTCTACAAAAAATATAACTGAGTGACTTAAAAGATCAGCTACACAATGAGAAAAAATACTTCCAACATATATACTTTACAAAGGAATGTGAACCAGAACATGTAAAAGAAAAAAATCCTATAGATCATAAGGAAGAGAGATGAATCAGAAAATGTCAGCAAGAGGTGTGTGTTTTATGCAGCGGGATAGCCAAAATAGCCAATGAAATGTGTAAAATTTTTGAACCTCATAAGTAATCAAGGGAATGCAAAATAAAAGCACAAGACTTAATACATACTCACTTTACTATCTAAAATTTTCAAGATAGACATTATGAAGTATTAAGATATGGGACCACTAGAACTTTAATATTTTGTTAGTGGAAGTGCATATTAATACAATCACTTTGGTAAACTGGAAGTACCTGCTAAAACACAGCAAATACATTCTCTTATCATAGGCATTTTTTCTCTTAAATACATTAACAAATATATTCTATCAAATATCACATAAAAGAATATTCATAAAAACCTTATTCATAATGTTTTTCATAATCCAAAACATGGGGCCAGTGAGATAGCTCAGTAGTCTAAAGCATCTGCTTAGGCAAGCTTAGGCAATGTTAGGGACCAAAGTTTGATCCCAAGCACCATATACTGCTCCAGCCACACCCCCGGGCAGGCTGAGCTGGCCATAACATAAATAAAACTTAAAACTTAAAAAAAGTTTCCAAGCCGGGCGTGGTGGCTCATGCCTGTAATCCCAGCACTCGGGAGGCTGAGGCAGAAGGATCAGTGCGAGTTCGAGACTAGCCTGGGCTACAAAAGTGAGCTCAAGGCCAGCCTGAAGTGCATAGTGAGACTCTGTCTCAAAAAGACAAAAAAAAAAATAATAATAATAAATAAATAAATAAATAAATAAATAAATAAATAAAATAAAAAAAGTTTCCAAAGGGGCTCAGCGGGATGGCTCAGTGGTCTAAAGCACCTGCTTGGGGAAGCTTGGGCGGCTTCAGGGACCGTGGTTCGATCCCCAGCACCACATGCTGTGCCAGCCCTGCCCTCAGGGCAGACTGAGCCGGCCATAAAAAATGAGTGAATAAACAAACAAAGGTTCTGAAACAAGAAAAAAAAATAAAATAAAAAATTCTAAAAAAAAAGTTTCCAAAAAGGAAGGAGCTAAATGTCTACCAACAAGAGAATGATATATATCAATGAAAATGAATGATAGGTACATGTAAGAGTATGGGTTAATCACATTAAATACAATATTGAGTCTGAAGATATCAATGTTTATATCCCATATGATTTCATTTTCATAGAATTCAAAAAACAGTCAAACCTAACCTACAGTCTCAAAAGGCAGTGTACTAGTTACTTTTAGGATAAGGGAAAATGAGCATATTATCTCTTTCTTGGCTGTTGACAAAGTTTCATTTATTGTCTCACCCAGTGAACATATGTGTGTTCATTTTATACTATTTTTAATAAACTGAACTTTTATTGTGTGTATTTTTAAATGTGCTATGCTTCCAATAGAAAGAAAAACCAGATTCAATTAACATACTTTTTGAAAAGTCCTTGAGAACAATGCATTTAATATAGCATATTATTAAAAATGTATTATCTCGTTATTTTATCATTGTTGTTCTGACAGTATTTAGGAAAAATATTAACGATATTTCCTATTCTACTTATTTAACAAAGATACCTTGACGTACTAATGAGTCTTAAGTGAAAATTATGTCACAGCCTCACCTGCTGGTTGTTTTCAATAGCCATACTCTATAATTGCCTCTGTATTATGTGGAGATTAAAACTTCCCTATCATTGTCAATTTTGAGATGTGTTAATGATAGGGTTATTTATGAAATAAGGAGACCCAGAATAAATGTTTCAGGGGTTAGTGACAGTATGAGGCAGATACCAAGTGATAATAACAGTGACTGCATACATACAGTTCTAATGTCTAGAAAATTGTTCAATCAGTAAGCTAAGGAAAGGACATGAATGCCTGCCACAGTGTCACACACCTGTAAGCCCAGCTATACAGCCAGTGTGGCAGGAAGAGTTCAAGTTCAAGTCTTGCCTGGACAATTTAGCAGGAAAGACCTTGTCTCAAAATTAAAAGAAAAAAATTAAAGGATTGGAGCTGTCCCTCGGTAGCAAAGTACCTCTGGGTCCAATCCTTTGTACAGGAACAACTACAACAAAAAGTTTGGGGATGAGGGAGGCATGGTATTTTCCAAAATTTAGGTGAAAAGTGGGTGTCTCACCAGGGGTGAGAGACATGGTTATAAAAGAGTTTGCCTCACTTTGCATTGCATCTACCAGCATGAATGGATTCATAACATACCACAATGTAACAACCATTAAACTTACAGAAAAATGATTTAGGTCTAAGATTTTAGTTCTTTGTTTATTTTATGGCTGGCTCAGCCTGCCCTGAGGGCAGGGCTGGTGTAGCATGTGGTTCTGGGGATCGAACTGTGGTCCCTGCAGCCGCCCAAGCTTTCCTAAGCAGGCACTTTAGACCACTGAGCCATCCTGCTGGGCACTAAGATTTTAGTTCTTAATAACTAGTCTTAGGTAAATCAAGATATCAGAGCTTCAGGAAAAAATGAGGATTTTTATACATGCTACTCAAGCCCTTGAAGCAATGTTTTAAGAATCAAATGGGAGAATGGATATGAAAGCATTTTTATGAAGTGCTATTCAAGCACATAATAAATTCCTTACTTGTGTATGATTTCTTCCCCAACAACCATGGGAGTGTAGAAGGACCACAGACCCATGTATCAGAAGATCTGGTTTTCTAGGCTAGTGTAGCTACCTTACCAAAATTACTTTCCCCTTTGGACGTCCATTGTTATTTTATCTATAAGATGAAGAGTTTTGCCTGTATCACTTCTAAGTTGTATTCTTCCTCTTCCTTTTCACAATTTTCTTTCTTCGTATTTAAGTAAATCAATAGTTTAATTAGGTGATGGTGGATACCATACCAATGACCCATGTGCTACCAGCGATAATTCAGAGTGTAAGGCTTCACACCTAGGGTAAAAGTCCTGGAGGAATAGATCCAATCTCTTGAATGATAGTTACATAATGGGCCACTGAACATAAGTAAGTCATTTCTCATTTATAATGATGTGAAAACTTTGCACTGAATGAGGTAATGCTGATCGAAAAATATTGATCTATGTGATTTTCTCAGTCTCCAGTATACGTATATGTTTCTGTAGTGAGCACAGTACTTAGAATTGGGGATTCATCTGTGCTCCTTAGTGACATTGTAGATTTCAATACACTCCCAGAGTGTGTGAGTGGGTATGGTGTACTGGTGATACATGTAATTGAGTCTAATTTTTCTGGCCACTCCATTTCGATATGAAAGTGCTAAAATATACTAAGAACTATGCATGAGCAAAGAAATAGGATTCTCTCAATTTTGAATTTTGGAGATAAAGTGGAATAGAACTTTAAGAATATGATACACTTATTTGTATTACCTAAAGGTTGACCAGTATAGAGAAATATGAGAGAAACAATGCAAATAGTGTTTTTTAATAGTAGGAAACATTAAAACATTTGGTAACTAACTCCTCAGTGTATCCCTCAAGATAGAACTGAAGATCTTCTAATCTTCTTCTAAGATTAGAAGATGTTAAGAAAATCTTCCTGTGGTATTAAACATATTTAAGGATCATCCCTAAAATGAAGGGAAATCTCCTTCTTGTATAAAAGAAATAGAATTTTCTTGATATGGAATTGCTTGCAGTTTAGCTCTGCAGTGGGAATAAACTGCTACAATTGAATAGTCTTTTAAACTATACTCCATAAATTCTATAACTATCCATAAGTATGACATCTAAAAAAGAGACTGATAGCTTGAGGGCCTGTGGTTGTGAAAAACTATTGAAATGGCCATTGAGAAAACCTATCTTTTTCCATCTTCAAAAAGCTAATGGCAACCTATTTTTTAATCCACTGCATGATAACTTCAGAAAGACAATTTTGTCACAAAGATTTTTATGGGAATCTGTAGTATACTAAAGGATTCTCTTGGGAAATATTGTTTACTGCTCCCTTTACAGTGGGTCAAGAGACTGATTTTCAGGACAGAGCTATTTTATAGGCATCGTTTTATACTTTATCTAAAGGCAAACAAATGATTCCCAATGTTACAAAGAACAACTCCGTGATAAGTGACTATTACTGTAGGACAAGTGAGAACAAATAACATGGCTCAGAAGTGCAATCACTGTTCATACAAATTTTATTCATAATATTCCCAGGGCCAAACCAGAAATGTTCTTTCTTCTCATGCGATTGCTACAAGTTTTTTTTTTTTTTGGTGTCATCGGATTCCCAGTTCTTGTTTATCATTCAGGTTCCATGCTCTCTACACATGGACTGGCACAGTTCTACTTAGTTAGAGATTAAGTGGCTCTTCTTAAGCTATTAGCAATTGTAAACCATTTGAGTTTTATGTTGTAACACACACTTTGGCACTTACAGAGTGATCTACTCTTAAGAAAGTTAATTTTTTCTAAGGTCTGTACTTACAGTTCTTCCCAGGATACAATGGTGTATTTGTTAAACATGGTCACTCTTAAGTTTTAATGATTCAGTTAGGGAAAGAGACCCATAGAAAAGTGGAAAAATGCTATGGAAAGCTAAATCTGAGTGCGCACTACATTGCTAAGCAATATAACTGTAGCAGTTCATATGGTGTGTTTCTCATATATGGTAAACTCATGTTTGTCTGATGTTCTCCATTGCCTAAGAAATGAGGAGTGGATTGAAAACAAGAGCTAGTGGTGATGGAATCCAAAATCCAGGCTCCCCAGAGTGACAGGACAAGTGAAAATTAGAGAATCCAAGGTGTCTTCTTTGGATAATTATAGTAGAAATGTGTAAGCTTAAAAGAGCACACTTGAACATATATTTTTTGAGACTGGGTCTTGCAATGCAGTTCAGGCTTGGCCTGTGCTCTCTTTTGTAGCCCCTAGGTTGATCACGAACTCATAGCGAGCCTCTAGTCTCAAGTTCCTGAGTGCTGGGATTACAAGCATGTGCTACCTCACCCTGGCTTCCAGGGCTGGCATGGCATTTGGGTCCAGGGTTTGAACTCAGGAACTTGTGCTTGCCAAGTAGGTGCTTATGTCTCTGAGATATCCCTCCAGCGCCTGCACTTGAACACTGAGAAGAAAACACCATGATTGAGGAGTCTTTTACATTGGAATTCTATTCAGTATTTGACCTTCAAGGTGTTGCATGGAAAGTTATCTTGGAAGTCTTTCTGTTACATAAGAGCAAAAGACACCAGGCACTAGGACGATAGGGTCAGATGTGGTTTTCCCTGTAGTTAACCATGGGCCTTGGCCTAATGAGTTTGAGTTATTCTGGCATTGTGCATTTTTCTAAAATTTTTAAACATAAACTTTATTATCCAGAATATTTTTATATATACAGAAAATTATGAAGATCATCTAGAGTTCACAAACCCTTTAATCCACTTCTCCTGTCATTAATGTCTTATAGCATTGCACATTTGTTAAAATAAATGAACCAATAATTACACAGCTACTAAAATTCATTTTTATTCATATTTCTCAGTATTTCCCTAATGTTATCTTTGTTTTGGACTGTCATCTAGGATACTATATTGTATTTAGTAGTCTGTCTTGCTAGGCTTCTCTGGGCAACATTTTCTTGATCTTGTTTGTTGTGACTTAGACAGTTTTAAGCAGTATTGGTCAGGCATTTTGTAGATCATCTTACAACCAAGATTGGTCTGATGTTTTTCTAATGATTGTACTGGAGGAATAGATTTTAGAAGAAAGTACTGGGTGATAAAATGCTACTTTCAAAAAAAAATGCCACTTTCATTACATTGTATTACATGTTCATACTGTTACCATGACTTATTGTTGATGTCAACATTGATCATTTAGCTGAAAAATTGTTCCTTGTTTCCTGTTTTCTTTGGGAAGAAAGTTACTATGTGATGACCAAACAAGGACGAAGTAATTAAATAAATTAGTTGGAATTCTTCTGCATGTAAAAATGTCTACCCATCCTCATTTTTAGTTAATCATTTAAACAAACTCATATATTTACTTTCTTCTTTACCTATATTACTTTGTGTGTGTGTGTGTGTGTGTGTGTGTGTGTGTGTGTGTGTGAGAGAGAGAGAGAGAGAGAGATGCTGAAGATTAGACTGAAGGCCTTCTCTCTGAATTATATTTCCAATCTTTTTCAGCCTTTTATTTTGAGACAGGGTCTCCCTAAATTGTTGAGTTACCCATACCAGCAATTACTCTTGCATTGGTTTACCAGAATTCTGGGCTTACAGGCAAGTAGTACCATACCTGGTTCAACTGGACGTTATTTATTCATTTATTTGTTTGCTTGTTTATTTATTTATTTATTTGTATTTTAGGAAAGGTCCACAAGGTGCTTAGGGTCACACTATTAGGTTGGACTCTTAGTAATCCACCTGTACACCCTCCCAAGAGCTGGGATTACAGGTGTGCACCACTACACCCAGTCTCAATTGCGGTCTCAGCATACCCCAGGAATGGGGCTGCCTCTGCAGACCTGGGGATTGAACCCCTGGCCCCTGAGCCTGCTTGCAGTCGCTTTAATGTGCTGAATTATTTGGCTGGCCCTTACTGGCTTAATTTTTAAATTGCAGATATATATAAATGAATTATTGTTTTGCCTATGTAAGACATTTTTCACTTTTATGCTCTTTCTTGGCAACTTCCTACAACATATTGTACATTTTATGGGTACAGATGCCTGATTGGCTGATGCTGCTTCTCAACAGGGTTCTGATAAATGAAAAATTTAAAGTAAAATTTTCTTTCTTGTTACCATTTGGTGACCAGCTGTGAATCAGACATAGGCTGGGTATAACATTGTAAAAGAGGGAGAAGCCGGGCGTGGTGGCTCACGCCTGTAATCCTAGCACTTGGGAGGCTGAGGCAGGAGGATTGGTGCGAGTTCGAGACCAGCCTGGGCTACAAAAGTGAGCACAGGGCCAGCCTCAACTGCATAGCGAGACCCTGTCTCAAAAAGACAAAAAATAAATAAATAAATAAATAAATAAATAAATAAATAAATAAATAAAAGAGGGAGACACACATGCAATCATTTAAGTTTTATAGTCCTACAGTCCCAGAAGGAGATATTGTCTTTTTTTTTTTCAGTACAGGGGATTGAACTCAGGACCCTGTGCTTGCCAGGAAAGTGCTTGTTATACTGAGCTATCTCCCCAGCCCCAGATATTTCCTTTTTTTAAAAAAAAATATTTTAGCTGAAGAATTTTTAAAATTACAATTAATAAGAAATAACAATGTGACAGTTTCAAAACACGTTAGTTCTACTTTTCCAGTATTTATTTATTTATTTATTTATTTATTTATTTATTTATTTATTTATTTTTTGTGGGACCACGGTTCGAACTCACGACCTTGCACTTGCCCAGCAGGCACTTGTGCCTCGGAGCTATCTCCCCAGCCCCTTTTCCAGTATTTTTTAAAAGAAATTTTTATTTTATTTATTTATTTTTTTCTTGTTTCAGAATGTTTATTTGTTTATTCACTCATTTTTATGAACGGCTCAGCCTGCCCTGAGGGCAGGGCTGGCTCAGCATGTGGTGCCGGGGATCGAACCGCGGTCCCTGAAGCCACCCAAGCTTTCCCGAGCAGGCACCTTAGACCACTGAGCCATCCCGCCAGGTCCTCCAGTATTTGATACAATGCATATTGTTGCCTTCCTAGTAGTTATACAGAGCACAGGGTGTAGACATAATAATTTTTCTCATCATTATTGGTACAAAATAATTTCTTCTCATTGAACTTAGAGAAAGTGGTTGTATGCATAATCCAGTGTTCTATAATTGCAGTGGATTATTGGCTAACTGGTAATGTTGGAAGCTGTTGATTTAAGCCTTTTACAGGTCAGCATACTAATCTAGCATTATGTTTTATGCCACATGGTTAAACTTTTCTGCTGGGTGGTTAAGGTTAAGTTAAAGTACTAACTGTATAACACAACACGGAACTTTTGTATTTACCAAGGTCAGTCAAATCCCCTCAGGGTTTACTTTGGAAGCATGTACAGTGCTTTGTAAAACTGTTGTCAGTGTCAGCCATCCGGATGAGTCACGGCCATTGCTTGACCAATTTGCTCTCCGTGAAACCCTGAGAAAATGTTTTCTCTCTAGGTGATTCTCCTTAGGCACACTATACATCCTCAATCCCTTTCCTCTGTGGCCCCATAATTTCCTTGAACAGAAAATTTGGGAAACCACTGAGTTATAGGATGTTACAGTACAAGTTCTTTTTATGTCCCAAGTCCTCACTAACCTTGAAGGGCTAAGGCTAAAATATTGGCTATCCTTGTAGCTCTTCCTTTTCTCAAATTTTTGGTCTGTAAACTTATATTCTAAACACTCCAGAAGAAAAGCTTAGTGATACTATTACTCTATAACATAGGTACTTGAGCTTAACATCACTGTCTTCATGAGTATTAAACATCTTAGACTTGGAATTGGTATTTTCTATTAATCACTGATATTCTAATAAATCTCTATAGAAAGTAATAAAAACAGTTACACATTTTTACACATTTAGAAACCTAAGTATATACACAATTGTAACCAGTCAGTCCTATAGCACTTTCCTAGTCTCTTACTCTCATTTAATACCTTTTCTGTTTTCTTGTAAACCAACCTTTTTCTTTAGAGTATAGCAGTAACTAAAATTACACTAGAAGCAGCACACATTTAAAAGACCAGAATGGCAGGCATTCCAAGCATAGTTTTAGTGTTACACATTGCTATCCTCAGTATGATAAACCTTTTGGATTTTCTTAAGACTGTTATCTAATTCATCCTGTGTATGGTTTTGATCCTTCCATATTTCCTATGTTTTCTGCTTACAGTCACTTCATTGTTTAACATTTAAGTCCTTGATTTCCATTCAGCTCTGTTATGCCTTTCCCTTGTTATTTCTTCTTTTGGGTTCTTGCATTGGGGAGACTATAAGATATTTACACATGTAGGTCTGGTTTATTTCACTTATGAGTTTATGTTCAAAATACTTCCACTTATACATGAAGTCTTCTAGTTTATCATTCTTTAGAGCTGAGTAATATTCTGTTGTATAAAAATACCATTTTTTTCAACCCTTCTTTAGATGATAGGCATTTCAGCTATTTTCAGGATTTGGCTATTACAAATTGTGCTCCTATAAACATAAGTACACAGATATCGCTATGATATGATGTTATCAGTTCTTCTGAGAAAATTCCTAGGAGGGTGATAGCTGGATTGAATGGGATTTCGAGTTCTAGTTTTTAAGGAGGTTCTACACTGCTCTCCATAATGGCTGCACCAGTCTGCATTCCCACCAACAGTGGAGAAATGATGTTGTGTTTTAATATCACAAAAATACTGAGTCACGGCCCACTGCATAAGTGACTCAAGTGGTTCAGAGACACTTGTTGTGAGACTGGAATGATAACTGCATAGTTGCATCCCTAAGTGGAAGTCTTGTCCCTTGCTCTATTTTGTCACTTACTGTAGGGTAGTATAGGCTTGTCCGTGGTCACCCAAAAGCACAACCTTTAGTCCTTATATGTATAATAGGGAAGGCAACTAAGATTCATTTGGAGAAGCAAGAGGTGTATGCATATCAGTCTACATCCAGGCTTGGAACTTCTAGGTTTGTGCTAGGACATTTTTGTGTAATAAATGAAAAAGAAACTTCATTTGAATTTCATAATTACCTACTACTGCTGTGATTTAGAAGCAGCTGGTAAGTCAATATGGTGCTCTTTTTATGCATTTTAGTACTGAGAAAAACATAATGCTAGATATGCTACCATTAAAGTTTCTGAAATAACACACACACACACACACACACACACACACATACACACACTATTAGTGGTGATATCATGCATGAAATTCAGCTAAGATAATACTACTCTCAACTTGACTCAGTTTTCAATTCCATCTAAAGATGAATGAGAATAATCACTGACCTATATCTACAACACAGTTCTATTTTTTCATAAATGAATTCACTAGAGGATCTAACAGCATACATCTAATTTTGCATGAATTAGATGAAGACAATCATAATGCGTTTAATCCTTTAAATTGAACCAAATATTTTCATGAATATAGACTCTCTCCATCCATGTAGGAAATCTTATGGGTGAGCAGCGGGTTAGCAATGAGTAAATGCCACTCAGCAGGTCAGACGTGTACAGCTGGAGGAAGACCATGAAATGCAGCTAGTGCACTAGGCAAAACACAAATCAGGGCAGGAGACAACTCATCGTGCAACAACAACAACAGCAAAAAGCTGTGTAGACTCAGAGGTCTAGTAGAGCACGTGGCCACACAAGAAACAAATACCTTTGAAGAGAGTTTCTGTAGGATTTGCCTTTGAAGTTCCCCCCTTACACACACACCTTTTGGAAAACAAAACAACAAAAACACCTCCTGTGCCCTGAATGCTAATGGTGGAAGACTGTTGCTATGGCGATGCTAATTTCAACACTGTTGCCTGTGGACTTCACATGAACTCGCTGTTTTAAACTTCTGCAAATGTCATTTACAAAATGAAAACCCATTCATGATTAGCGAGGGCACAATGTTCCACTTTAATTAGAACAATAAGGAATGCTGATGCACAAAGTACAGGTTTGTGAATCGCTACTGCGTCTAAACTGTCAAAATTAATTACTACAGATGAGGAATTGGTGCTATTTCTTTAAGGAAGCTTTAGAAGAGAACAGTTGTATTTTGACTCAAAAATTAAAAATCCCCTTTTAAATTTAAAGGTTAAAGGAAAAAAAGAACATCTTTCTGGCAGTATGCACAAAAATTAACTATGAACAGCCAAGCAGAAGTTAAAACCCATGGTCAGATTTTTAAATATATTTAGTACAAGGTCTACAGGGTCTTACTACATAGATTAGATTTATAGTGGTTCTCCTGTTTCCAGCCTCTCAAGCACTGGGATTACAGGGACACACCACCATACCCAGTCTCAATCCCTGTCTCAGCATGCCCTAGGGGTGGGACTAGCATGGCAGGCTGGGGATTGAACTAGCACTCTGCCTAAAGAGTCACTTCAGTCCAATGAGATATCTGGCTGGCCCTGGGTCAGATATTTTTAACTCAGTGTGAACTCAAGAGGCTTGACTACTTGTACTTTTTAAAAATAAATTGGAACAGGTGATGTAGGTAAGCAGTTTACATATTTAGCAAAGAACTATCTAAAGAAAAAATACTGCATATGGCAAATTATCTTGATATTGGATATATTTGGATTTTTGTCCCCACATAAGGAACTAAAGAACATTGAAAACAACTGGAAATAGAGAAGAGGAAACATAATAAGTTTCATTCACAGGTTTCCTATGGCTAATGCTAGACTTACTTTAAAACAATTTTTTTCACTTGTACTAATACTGTGGCACAATCTAAAGATGACTTGGGAGGGATATGTTTCATATTTAAATTTGTCTACACATGGTCTGCTGCAATGATTGCCTTAGATAATTTTATTTTTGAGGCTCTAAAATCTCATCCTAGGTCATCCCTTAGTCAGTGAAATCATTTTATGTCATTAATGCAGCCATCCAAAGACTGATGGTATTTTTCCTGGATGAGGAAGAAGCAGCATACATTTTTCAATATGAGAGAAATCTTCCTGTAGATGTTTCAAATCTGTGGGCTTTGGCAAGATGTGATGAAGGTGAATGACACCAATACTCTATGAAGTCTCTAGAGCAATCCTGGAAAAATCCTATCATATTTTGGGTCTTGAGTCAAACAATATTATAGGGTCTGTAGAACTATCAAAATATCCGTGTGAAAGCTATATTTGTGGTGGTCTTATTTGTCTATCTGATATTAAGCTAGGAGTCTTTCTAACTGTATTTCTGTCTTTGCAAAGACAAGTGACATCTGCTTTCAAAGGGGTAAAGTAAGAAGTTAGGGCACCTTTGTAGTTAGCTTTAAATCTACACTGCTCCAAAAAGGATACAAAGTTATATAAACAATATCTTCTATATCTTATTAGGAGATCAAAAAATAGAAGAAGGTATTACCAACATGCCCACAGTCGCATTTATGGTTATAGTGGCTTACACCTTTTTCTTTATCTTTTTCTATGTTTTCCACAGTGGACTTTTATTGCTTTTGTTATGAGGGGGAAAACTTACAAATATTAATTTTAAAAAATATCACACAGATATCCAGTTTCAACTTGCAGATAAATCTGTGCAGCAGTAAGCCCCTTGCTTACAGCAAGGAAAAACCTAAACAGATAAATAAATGATTTCTCATCATTCTAGCACAGAAGTGATGCCATTGTACATTGGGAGAGAGCACCTTCAGTGAGACACAGGCCCCAAGCATTTTGATCTTTAGAGCAAAGCCATCAGATGCTTTCGGTGCTAGTAGGAACCTGAAATTGTTGGCTGAATGTGAACACCATCCTGAATGGAAAGTGCCTGTATTTCACCCTTTTTCCTCTAGGAGCGACACCAGGTTCTCACAGGGAGGATGGAGAGAATCCGGAGGATGTTCCCTTCACCCACTGTGGTACTGCTTTGCAGAGGCTCATAGGAGCCAGCTACTGTGAATCTGCCTACAGTCTGGATTCTTAGGGAACAGAAAGCTTATTTTATAGTGGGGAGGCTATGACTTGAGAGTACAGGTGAAACACTATTGCCACCAAGGGAAGGGAACTCCACTCAGACTCTGATCTTAAGTAGATTTCAAAAGAAAAGCACTTCTGGGCAGGACATAGGGCCTGGCCACTGGTTGGAGTTCATAGGTAGGTGGGACTTGGCCCAGTGCCTAAAATAAACAAGCTACCTCACTCCTAAGGTGAACATGTTATCTGGTTAAGGTTAGCTATCAGTTGCTAGGCAACCTAGTATAGTGTCTGGTGTTACTAATTTCACAAAAGTGTAAATAAAGGACCACTTTGTTGTGAAAAAGGAAAAAATATATATATACACACACACACAAGAGAGTTAGGGTAGATATACAGCTACTTTCTCTTAGTTCATTGAGAAGAAAGATTTGTACTAATATTGTTTAGAGAAGATATCATGTCTGCATCTTGTCTTCTGAATAGCTAGTATGAAGAAAACAATATGCAATGTATTAATAATTGTGCCATCCTACTAAATTGTTTTGATACTGTCTGATTGATATCTTATTTGTTTCTCATTAAAATGAATAAAAAAGGAAAAAAAAGGACTTCCTCTCTCAAAAAATCAGCCTGCTGAAGAAAAGGCGTTGAGGTCACAGAGTAACACCTTTAGTGGGTACCTTGTATGACTTTAAGAAAGGAAACTGGTAGTTGGGGATGCTCTGCTACTGAAGGAAAGGAAATAGGCATTTGTGAAGACCACACCCTGAAGTCGCAGGCAGAGTGTGTATTAATCCAAACATATGAGAACATCTGCCTCATACCCTATCACCATGCTAACAAGCCTCATGGAATTAGCTCATGTTACCAGGGGGATCTAAAGTCTTTGGTGATATAGCAACACCAACATCAAACATCCTGACTATAAGCCAGAATAAGATAGATTACCACTGTTATGGTTTATGTCTAGTTGTCCCCCCAAAGCCTCATGCAGTCATGGGGCAGGAACTTCTAGAATTTGAGACCTGATTCATGATTCACTGGGATTATGTGTTTTATATGTTGATGAGATTATGGATCTGAGTACTGCTGGGAATTATAGGTGTGACCTGAGGCAGATAGGCTAAGGCAGAGAGCCTGATGTAATTTAAAGAGAGACAGAGAGACAGACTAGCGCTGTTGCTCTGCTACCCTGGCTGGTTGGATGCGTCTGTTGTAATTGTTGCTGTTCCACCGCGATGAACTGAATGCTCTCTGCCCTGTTCCACTCAGCCTTGGGCCAGCTGAATATGGACTGAATCCTCCAGTAACTGTGAACTAAATAAACCTTTCCTTCTGTCATTTTGGGTGTCGGTTATTTGTCCCAGTGACGAGAGAAAAGTAACTAAGGCAACCACACTAAACGTCAATTAATCTCAATATATCTTTCTCTATACAAAATGTCTGCCTTGTATGACCCTCCCTAAAATTCGAAGTACACCCCAAGACAACAATCAGCAAAAAGAGAAAAAAATATCATGAGACCCAGGCTCAGATATATCACCATCTTTTGAGGGATCAGACAGGAAATTTTAAATAGCCAAATGAGTATGCTAAAGGATCTAATGGAAAAGGAAGACAGCATGCAAGAGCTGGAAATTGTAACTGAATCAGAAGGAAATGATAGAAATCAAAATCACAGTAACAAAACTGAAAAATGCTTTAAATAGGTTTATCTGTAGATTCAATATAGGCAAGAGTGAGTGAACTTACAAGGGCAACGTAAGCTTTACAAACTGAAAGCAAAAGCAAAAAGGGGACATAATGCAATTGTAATACAAATGTAACCTTTTTCAGTATTACACTGGATTCCAGACAACAGCTACTTTTCAGATTAATAATTTGATACAATTATGCTGATCAAATACAAAGAAATATGAGTTACAAATTTTACTCAAAGACTCTTGCTAAGCAACCAAAATAGCATGACATATTTAATGGCTCAGTGATTATCCAATTGTTTATACTGATGAATTTTAAAAATGTTTTAGATTAAGTGGTTTATAAATTAAAAATGATTCAGAGTGTAAAATAATAAATACAAACCAGGTGTTGGGGGGCATGTCTATAATTCCAGCATTCAGAAGCAGAGGCAAGAGGATTGCTGTGAATTCAAGCCCAGCTCAAGCTACTAAGTGACTTCTGGCTACTCTGAACTTTGTAATGATACCCTGCCTCAAAAAACAACACAAAACAGAAACAACAATATGTGTTTTCTTCCACTGACCTGAATTCATAACAATTAGGATTTTAATCTTTGCTCAAAGTTTTTAAACATAAAATAAACTGATGAAACTTAGTTCCTCTTTGATACATACTTCCCTATACCATAACTACTGGGATAAGTTTGATGCATATATTTCCAGGCAATTCATTTAATTTTTTTTAAATATAGGTTTTTAAAAATTCATTTCCTATTTTCATTTTTATTCATTGTAGTGCAGGGCATTGAACACAAGACTTTGTATATGTTAGGAAAGTACATTGCCACTGAACAATTCCGATTTAAAAAAATATTTCCTTATGCATCAAAAGCAAAAAATACCAGATTATTGCACATACCTATAGTCCCAGCACTTTGGGAGCCCGAGGCATGAGAATTGCAAACTCTAAGCCCAGCCTGAGCAACTTAAAGGCTCTGAGCTCAATCCCCAATTCCAGGAGAAAAAAGGAAAAGATTTTTTTTTTTTTTTTTGTACCAGCGATCCAACTCAGGACCTTGTATTCGCCAGGAAGGCACTTGTGCAACTGAGCCATATCCACAGCTCAAGAACTATTATTTATTATTTATTAAAGAGAGTACAAAATAGAATTAAAACAGAAAAAAAGTTACAAGTGATACAGAATTTCACTTAACAAAGTAATATGAATTTCATAGTATTTGTTGTCATATATAGAGTTGTCTTCCAATCAGCTATTCATATTACCAGATATACGCATGTAAAATTGGAAGAAAGAAAAAAAAACAGAAAGCAATGTATAAGAAATCAAGAAGAGTAAAAAGTACAAACAATTAAAAAAGAGACAAAATACATTAAGTATTATCTGCTCCTTTCTATCAACCAACAGAAATGCACAGTACAATTGTCCACACCATCCTGCTGACATACATAGATAAATCTCTTTCCCCAATAACTTTTAAAATTGTCATTCTAACACCCAATATTTCAGGTACTGGTTAGATAAATATAGTAGCAAAATTAATAACTCTATACCAGACACAATTTCCTCTCTCTTCTGGACTCTACACATACCCTAACTGTTAGAGTTTCTTAGATGCAAAAATCATCCCAAATTCAAACATTCTTTATCAAATTGCTACACAGCTATCTGTATTCTTCAGTGTCCCTTGTCTCACCACTAAGAATCACCAATTGACTCATGCCTGGAAATCATGATTTGACCCTTTGACATCTTGTTTTTTTCTTTCTCTTCACACTTTCCTTGTTATGTTATTGGCCATAAAGGCCTACCAATTTTTACCTTGGGAATATGTCCTAAATATGTATCTTTTTACCATTTCCCTCCTACCATCACCTTTGTCCAAACACTCACTTAAAACCTAGCTCCACTCAATAACTTTCAAGTATGTATATCAATGGAGTGACACTTTTACCATGTAAATCACCAAGAGAATTTTTGAGGGTTCTCCTTGCTCTTCCAGTAGTAGTCACACTACCACATTAGTCCCCTGTGTTGACAAGTTCCCTTCTTCTAACTCATCTTGGGTGACATGCTCCCTTTCTGTACATGTGTTAATACTTACCTATCCTTAGGTCATTGCCATTATCTACTCTGAGTATATCTCCTTTGTACTCATGAACTATGTCCTCTATCTGGGCTATGTATTATGGTAAATATTTAGGGAATGAATGCATTCATGAATCAACTAATCAGTTAAGAGCATTTCTCTAGGCAACTACTTGACACTTCCCTTAGGGAAGGAGAATCCAACCATTTAAGCACGTTGGAATTAAAAAGCATTTCAGCGTTTGTGAAACATTTTGAAAGCAGTAACAGGAAGCAGTTTCTGTTTTTACAAATGAAACTGAGGTTAAGTAAAATATACCAAGTAAAAAATAACTTCATACTAAATTGGCTAATTATGGGTGAAATTGGCCATTTCCACTTCAACAATAATCAGAGATACCCTTGTAAACTATGCCTCTTTAATGAATAACAATGCATTTTATAGCTTTATACTTCCATTTTAGCAGTTGAGAACAGTTCACAAATATATTAATTAATCACCGCAATAGCATTGTACTCTTACATTATAGGCCAACTCAGAAAGCAAATGAACAGATTCCAAAAGCATGGGGAAAATTATTGGATGCTGAAAGAAAAATTCTCTACATAATATACATTTTCATACTCATACGTACATCTTGAACATAAAACTGAAATAAAGAGGCAAATATTTTAGGTCTTTAATTTCAATTATATGTAAATCTGTGCCTGAATTATTTTATCTTGCAGATTTTTTAGTATGACACATTACACAGTGTAACCTTTCTGTTGTTGGTTATATCGCGGTACAGGGGATTCAACTGACATCCTTTTCACTGAACTAAATCCACAGACCTCTTTTTGTTTTCTTAAAATTTTCAAGACAGCATCTTGGCACACTGCCAAGTTTTCCAAATTGGATTTAAATTTGTAATCCTCCTAGCCTTCCCTCCTAGATTGCTGGGATTATAAGTATGCGTCACCACACTGGCTCATTTCAATTCTTTTTAAGTGTACAATTCAGTGGAATTAAGTATATTTACAGTATTGGGTAACCATTACCATGCTCCATGTTATGGTTTATGTCTAGTTGTCCCCCCAAAGCCTCATCGAGTCACTGGGCGGGGACTTCTAGAGTTTGAGACTTGATCCATGATCCCTGGGATTACAGGTTTTAGTACTGATGGGATTATGGGTGGAAGTACTTCTGGGATTATGGGTGTAGCCTAGGGCGGGAGCTAAGGCGGAGAGCCTGAATGTAATATAAAGAGAGGCAGAGAGACAGACTGGAGCTCTAGCTGGTGCTGCTGCTCTGCTGCCCTGTTTGGTTGGCTGCCTCTGCCACCACTTTGCTGCTGTTCTGCTGCCTTGAACTGGATGCTCTCTGCCCTGCTCCACTCAGCCTTGGGCCAGCCAAAAATGGACTGAAACCTCCAGAAACTGTGAGCTAAATAAACCTTTCCTTCCTTCATT
>PVJA010039984.1:0-15000 GCA_004027025.1 Myocastor coypus | reverse complement strand
GCACACCTTAGGGTGGGACTGGGGTGGCATGTGGTGTCAGGGATTGAACCTTGGTCCCTGTACTTGCCTAAGCAGGTGCTTATTCCATTGACCTATCTCACTGGTCCTAGTTTCATTTGGTTTGGTTTTTTTCTCCTATACCCAGGATCAAACTCAAGATCTTGTGTTTGCCAGGCAGGCACTTATGCCACTAAGCTAGCTCCCCCACCCATCAAGCTCTCAATTTGACTCCCAGCAGTGAGGGGAAAAGGGACTCTCTTTAGAGGACAAATATTTGTCTTAAGTATACACGTGAAACTCAAAGCAACAATATCCCTTTGATGTGTAGTTGTACGTTAATCACATTTATTGAATGGTTGGCTGTTAATGTGTAATCTTTTTTTTTTTTTTTTTTTTTTGTCTTTTTAAGACAGGGTCTCACTATGCAGTTGAGGCTGGTCCTGAGCTCACTTTTGTAACCCAGGCTGGTCTCGAACTCGCATCAATCCTCCTGCCTCAGCCTCCCGAGTGCTGGGATTACAGGCGTGCACCACCACGCCCGGCTAATGTGTAATCTTAATGCTAGTACTTTATGTACCTCACTAAGGACCTGAGTGTCTTAGTCACGTTCTTCATCTCTGGAATAAAATACCTGACATACACAACTAAAAGGAGTAGGGGATTTACTGCAAGTCCCAGTTCAGTCCAGGCTCAGCAGGCTCTGAAGATGAACGGCACGGCAGAAGGACATGGCAGAGGAGAGTTCTCACAGCACAACAGACAGGAAGCAGAGAATGCAAGGAGAACGAGCACCTGGGGAGGGAGACAAACCCTACCAGGCCACACCCCGGGTGACCTGCCTCTTCTGATCAGATCCCACACCCTAACAGCAAACCAGCTCTAAGTCCCCCTAACCCAAAAATGCCACCTTTGTGTGCATGAGGCTTTGCGGAGACATCCAGGCATAAACTATAACACCAAGTTTTTGACCTTGAGGAAATACCCAGCTCTGCATAGTTACATGAATGAGTATCAGTATAAGATGACATGAAAGAAATACAGGCAGCAGTGCTACACAAGTTCATGTTCATGCATATACAGAGTAAGGTGTTGCACTTTATATTTTCCCCCTGACATGAAATATAAACCTTTTTTTTTTTTTTGTCTTTTTGAGACAGGGTCTCACTATGCAATTGAGGCTGGCCTTGAGCTCACTTTTGTAGCCCAGGCTGGTCTTGAACTCACACTGATCCTCCTGCCTCAGCCTCCCGAGTACTGGGATTACAGGCATGAGCCACCACGCCCAGCAGGAATATAAACCTTTTAGATACAGTATTTCCATTTCATTCCTTGTTTTCATATTTAACTCTCATGTCTAAGAGTCTTTTTTTTTTTTTTTAAATTTTCGGAACCAAGGATCAAACTCAGGACCTTGTACTTGCCAGGTAGGCACTTGTGCCCCTGGGCTATCTCCCCGGCCCATAAGAAGGTCTGTGTGCGTGTGTGTGTGTGTGTGTGTGTGTGTGTGTGTGTGTGTGTGTGTGTAATTGGGGATTGAACTTGGGCCCTTGCACTTGTAGCTGCTTAACAAAATAATAATGTTTAGTGTACAACACAGAATAGGTAATGCTCGTGTAATTTTATTTACTTGCTCTTGTTTGCATTATTGTGGATTAAACCCAAGGCTTGCACAAAACAAACAAACAAACAAACAAACAAACAAACAAACAAAAGGCAGTTGCTGAGTTGCCTGGGCTGGGTTCAAACTTTCCATTCTTCTGCCTCAGTGGTCCATGGTGCTGGGATTACCAGTGTTGGTTAAAATGTCTGGCTAAATGTGTGAATATTTTGGGTGGGTTATGACGGCAGGAATAACAAAAGGAATGCCATCTGGCTACATTCACGGTGGCTAGGGTCCTATATGAGATAGCTTCACCCCTGCTGTGTTTCAGACTGGAACAGGCTGGAGTAGCTGCCATTAGCAGTCTCTGCAAACCTGCTGGATCCTGGACTGAACAGTTTAGATTTCAGAGAAGAAAAGTCAGATTAAATAAACTTTCACTACTTTTTCAAGTTGGCCCACAGCACCAACCTTAGTGCAGCCCTTTGTGGCAGCCACACCCAGTCGATCTACACCCTATCCTCCCCTCTGCCCCTGAGAGGAACTCCAGCCATTCTCTAGCCTCTGCACCCCTTGGCCATGCTGGCCACCAAGCTAAACTTCCCCAAGAAGCAACTACTTGATGGGAAGAGATGGTACAACCTTGAAAAGCTGGTAGGATCACAGGGAGAAAACTCAAAGTTTACTTTAGGTGCTACAAAGAAAAGAACTGAGAACAAATCCTAAATTTTCCTATTCCAGATTTTCTTAGTGCTGTAGGACAAAATATACACTGCAGGATTAATATTTGCTCATATAAAAGAAAGCATTTCAAAATTCAGCTCTCCCAACCCTGCCTTAGAGCAAACTCTAACCATTCTAAGGAGGTAAGACTTTATCTCCTCATGCCTATAATTCCTGCACTCAAGAAGCTAAGGCAGAGGGATCTTATATTTGAGGTCAATGTAGGCTACATGGTGAGTTCAAGGACAGCCTGGATACATAGTCAACTCTGTATTTAAAAGAAAAAACTACTTCCTGAAAACTTTTGCAGCCAGGTATCCTGATATACACCTATATTCTCATCACTCAGGAGACTGAGGCAGAGGAGGATCACTATTAGTTCAAATTATATAGCAAGACCCTGTATCAAAAGAATAAAAATTTTTAAAACTACAAAATAAATCTTTAAAAAATAATAAAATAGGGGCTGGTGAGATAGCTCAGAAGACTAAAGTGCCTGCTTAGGCAAGCATGGTTTTATCCCTGGCACTACATCATGTTATGCCAGCCCCATCCTCACAGACTGAGCTGGCCAGACAGTCTAGCACGATGGCGCACGCCTGTAATCCCAGTGCTGTGGAGGCTGAAAGCAGGAAGATCACTATAAGTCCCAGCTATATAGGGAGGCCCTGTAACAATCAAATACATAAAAAATAATAAGAATTTTAGCCGGGTGTGGTGGCGCACACCCGTAATCCCAATACTTGGGAGGCTGAGGCAGGAGGATCAATCAGTGAGAGTTGGAGACTAGCCTGAGCCACAAAAGTGAGCTCAAGGCCAGACTGAAGCAAGACCCTGTCTCAAAAAGACAAAAAGAAGAATAATTTTAAAAAATAACAATAAAATAGATTTTCCCCTCCTTGGGAATACAGTCATCAAGGCAACAAACTGCTATCTCTTATATCATTCATTGTTTCTTGGGTTATTCACACATGCTAATGGTGAAGACAGCTCTACTTCCTAAACTTTAGAGACTTTAAAAGACTAATTAAAAAAAATAGGGAAAAAGAAGAGACCAATTTTTCCAGTGTTAATGATTTTTAATTATTTTCTCCCTCAGAGGTTTCACGATTTCCCTTCAGTTTCTTTATAGCTCTTTCAGGTTTTTTCTCACCTTTAGATTGTTCTTTCTTCATCCTCCCTTTCTTTCCCTTGCTGTACTTTCCCATCCCTAAACCTCTGTGCTTCAGTGGACAGAAGTCTTGCTTTAGCACCCCCATTTTTCTGACCTGGTATTCCTCCCTGTAGGAATGTTAATCAGCATGTGAAATTTAATTAATTCAGCAGCTAATTAAAAATCAGAAAGGAGGAGTGGAAAAAGAGGGTGGGAGAAACAGAGCCTGCTTCAGTGCAGAAGGTACTGCAGATGGTTCTGGGTTGGCTGGCCCATGCCAACGCCCTCCAGCCCCCTCCCCTGCACACACAGGGAATGGGGAGGGGCAAAAGTGAGGGGCATAGGCTGGCAGAGTCCATAGACAGACTCATTCAGTCCTACTGCCGCTTTGTGTGCTGAGGCTGAGGGAGAAAAATGAGGATGAGGGGAGACTCAGAGAAATCCACTCAGGAAGAGCCAAGGAAGGGGCATCTGAACAAGTAACTCTTCTCCTCTTCAACTCTGGATGAAGGAAAAGACAGCAGCATCAGAGGGTTCCCTGGCTCACGAGGATCACTGAAGACAAGATGGGAAAATATAGCCACTGATTCACTGGAGAAAAAGGGAAAGCTCACTCTGGCAACCAGGGAGCTTCTCTGCTACCATTCTTCCCATGGTGGGCTGAGCAGGTGATGAGGAAGATGGCTATGGGAGAAAGAATATGACAGTGGGCATGAATGGGCACCAGCGAGCAGAGGAACAAAAAGGAAACTGAAAGAAAGGAATGAAGGGAACACATGCGGAGGGAAGAGAAAAGTGGAGAAAGGCAAAGAAGAAATAAGGAATAGAGAAGGAAGCAGAAGTCAGGGGCGAGTCATTCTTTGTTTGCCAAGATGGACAGAGGGACGGGATGCTGAGCAAAGACTTCTATGTCTGATCCCACCTAGCCTAGGCCCTGGGGAGGGAAGGGGACACTAGCAGGAGAGGGCAGGTGCACAGGTCCTTCTGGGGGGTCAACTACACTGCCAGAGACAGGGACTCATCCCAGAGGATCCTCTAAATACTGGATATTTCTTCCAAACCAGGACTTCTCAAAAGCAAGGAGAAACGCTTTCAAATGAACAGAAAAGGAAGCTAGAATGACAGGAGGCTGCAGGATCCAATTCCAGGAGCTCCAGCAGGGAGATGGGTGAGGAATGGGATTTTAAGCAGTTCCCAGGGGTGCTGTCAGATACTCTGAGGGGAAATATATCCTTTAGAGAATGGACTTGAGGACTTAAGGGCAAAAGAGCAAAAGAGCTTGATCCTTTGTGGGAAGCTACAGCCAGAGAGCTTCAGGCGGAAAGCCTTGGGAGGGCTAAATAAGAAGGGCAGGCAGAAAGATCTGCCCTCACTGACAGACACCTAAGGTTTGACTGAAGGATCTAAGAAGCAGGATGTAAAGCCAGGTGGAGATTCCAGGTGTGAATTGCCAGAGCTGAGTTCAGCACAGGGGAGGTCACTGCAGCTAAGAGACAGGCTTTCCCTGGCTAGAAATTCTGATTTGATCTCTTTACCACTCAGAGAGAGCTTCCTGTAACATCCAGCAGTGAGTGAATCCACCCTGGGAGGGAGAGAACTAGCAGCTCAGGAGCTTTCAGTCCTCCAGAGTCTGTCTCCACCATGGGTGTAGGAGTTGGGGGAGCTCAGCCCAAGCTGAGAGAGAAAGCAGTTCTACAGTAAACTGGCTCCAGCTCAATGAAAGGGAAACATACAAATGTTTTCTAAACCTTGTGCTGGGTTTTACTTGACAAAATTTTTTTTGTTTTTGTTTTTTACTTGACAAAATTTATACAAATGCTTACTAACACAGCCAGCGATGGTCTGACTGGTAGAAGGGAATTCTAGTGAAGGTTCAGGGAGTAGGTAACCCTGGGACAGGAAAAGTGCACAGCAGATGAGAGTAAGGAAAAGAGTTCAGAGCTGCTGCAAGCTCCATGCAGCCCTGTGAGACCCCTGAGGGGAGAGAAGGTTACACGAAGGAACAGACCAGGAGTAAGGTCAAGGAAATCTGGAAGGGAATCCATCCCAGGCTGTGGCAGCCATCAGCCCCCTCCAACAGGCTGACCCGTGTAAAGCCTGGGAAATACTCATGCCTCTCCAGTGAGCCAGGTCCCTTGTGCACCCAGTCCACAAGGTCTGGCCCTCTCACTGCTCACACTGAAACAGCAGGCAACCTTACTGCTGGCTCAAGGCTGTCAGTAACACCCAGAGGAAACCAAGACACTAGTTTCCATGGAATACTAAAGAAAAAGTCAGACACAGATGTCAGGAAATACTTTTTTTTTCCTCCCTGAGACAGAGTCTTACTATGTAGTTTTTTTTTTTTTGTGGTACCAGGGATTGAACTCAGGACTTTGAGCTTGCCACTGAGCTATATCCCTGGTCCCTTACTGTGTAGTTCTGGTTGGCCTTGAACTCATGGCAATTTTCCTGCCTCAGCCAGGACACAGATTCTATGACAATTCTACTAATTATTGTGTGACCCTTGCAAATTGGCCCGTGCAAATCTCTTTAGGGTGTATGAGAAGAAAACAAAAATCAACCAGTATCTTCAATACTTAGAGAAGAAATAGCTGAAACTTATGATTGTTTCAAAGAATTCTAAAGCTGAAAAATCTTCATTATGCATTCTAACAAGAATTTACTCATGCTTGCTTTTAAGAGAGTTCTTAACAGAGATCATTATCTATTCTGTAAGGACTATGGCCCTAACTAGGGCTTCCTAAATAGGACAAGAGAGAGGATCAAGAAAGGCAGCAAGAAAATCAGTTGAGGAAACCAATGGTCTCTGGGCCATCAAACTCTATCAATACACATGCACCTTAGGCAGGCAGGCAGGTAGGCAAGAGGGATGTGTCTCCATCGACCTGTGCACAGGCCAGAGGATAAAGCAAAGCATGTGATGACCTAGCCCTGTGTGTTACCATAGATATTGCCACCCCTCTCCTCCTTAGTCCAGGAGTCAGCCTTGACTCACACATCCTATGACAGCCAAGCACTGTAAGGAAGATTTCTTCCCAGTTTCCTCCCACCAGCAGAAAAGATGACTTACTGCCCACACTGGATAATTCTGAGGACAAGTTCAAGGAAAAGACTCAACACAACCTGGAAGTGCTAGGATGCTATTAATTTAAAAGGAATAATCTGATAAAAGAAAAGCTAGCCATCTTACAAACTGGGTAACTTTTATAACCAACAACACTACTGAATTAGCTGAGGCCTGTGATACAGGTCACACAATGAGAAGATTCCGGGGAAGATATGAGGTCAGGGAAGAAGAGCCATAATGGTCTGACCAGTTTGGGACACATGCTGGAAAAGATAAATAATAAAGGGAACTGTGGGCTGAGGAGGGCAGCCATGGAAACTTAGCTGAGATAAAGGAGAAAGAAGCTAACGACTAGAGTAAGCTGAGGTCCTGCAGCTAGGAATGACCAACCAGCAGCATGTCTGCAGTATCACCACAGCCCCAGCAGGACCTTTACAGGACTGGGAAGATAAGCAACAAGATATCTCCTAAGGGACAACAGAACAAGTGTTAGAGCATAGTGTCCCTCCAGACTTGAAAATAAAGGATAACAAGTAAGGCCATCTTTAGCAATCACACTTAACATTTCTAGATGAAGCCTTTAATACCTGAGTTCTCATTACTTTCAATTTCCTGGCATGTAGACCCAAATTCTGTAGCCCCACATAACACAGGATCCCTTGCCAGGGAAATGTTCACTATCCAAATCCAGAAACTAAGTACGGACATTTTTACTGTACAGACAGTAAAAAAGAATGCCTTTCCTCTCCAACCTCCGTAAGTTCCCTTTACACAGCCTTGTGATTTCCCAGTGTCAGTGTTGATCCCTTAATTTGCCTCACCCCATTCTCTTCCACAGCTCTCTTATCTACACCCCTTTATATTAGAGTCATCTGTAAGATGCCAACAGTAGAAAGGATAAAGAAAAAGGGGTAAGATAAAGCTTTTAGAGATGGAGACTCTACACGCGCGCGCGCGCGCGCACACACACACACACACACACACACACACCCCACGAGTGCTGGAGTAGGGGGAGGGGAGGAAGATGGCACTGCAGGGGGAAAAAAAAAAGCGCCACAAAATTAATTTGAGGAAGGGAACAGTAAAGAAGATGCTGGTGGAATAACAATCAGGCAGTAGAGGGCTGAGCAAAGGGGGAGGGTGACCGGGTGGAAAGGAACGATGCTGGGGAGGAGGGCCTTGCCTACAAGCAGCAGCAGCACCACCTATGGGTATGGTTAAAGGCTACAGACAGCAACAAAGGAACCCCCACCTGGGTATTGGAATTTGGGGTGGAGGTGGGGAGAGGAACAAGCCATGGCTTCTGCCTTGCATGCCTCTCAGCAACACAACATGCAGGCTAGAAGAATAAACTGTATATGGCTCTCCTGAGAAGAGAGGGACTTAACAAGGTAAGGGAGCAAAGAGAGAAAACTCTGGGGCTTTTTCCATTCCAAGGCAGTCTCCCCTCAGAATTCAGGCCACAGAAAAGAGAAGGGCTTGAAAGGGGAAGAATGCCAGGTACTGAAAAGAATGCGAGCGGCTGTTGCTTTTTTCATTCACTGGGGAAAGGATTTTATCTTTATTTCTGAGTGATTTCCTTTCCCCACTGGACATTAAAGTGTACAGCTCCATCCCTGGGGCAATGGATGCCCCTCACTCAGCTGCTTCCTCTCAGCACTGTCTTGAAACTCCCGATCACCATTAGAAACCCCCAGGGATCCACCAAGCTCGAGAAGAAAAGGAAGGGTCCCCTCTTCAACCAGACAGGCCTTGGGGGGTAGGACAGGGTGGAGAATGGAAAGAGAATACACAAGCTCTGCACAGGGAGGGGAGAGGAAAACGTTGTGCTTCCTGGGAGGAAGGATCCGTCACATTTTTAATAATAATAAATACATGAAGACAGATTTGCCAGCATTGCTCTGGCTCCTTAGGAGAGTGGGGGAGGGGAGCCGATGCAACTGCAGCATAGACCAATATCTTCCCCTCCCCTCCCCCATTAGGCTCAGGCTTGCAGCAGCTTATCCCTCTCCCTCTAACTGCAGTCTTCGCCTTCACAGCCCACCCTTTGCAGGGTCCCTTCACACAGCTCAGCACGTCTCTTTCCCATCTCTACCCTCCAACCCTAATCTATCAGGACTTGTTCTTATTTAACACAGCCATACCCTACCTCAAAGACTGCCCAAATGTTAGGGTTGTTCCCCTAGTCTCTTCAACGAGTGCCCTTCACCCTGTACAACACTCCACAGAAGAAACCGTGTACATTTCCTGGATTCTACCAAAAAGGACTGCTTTTCTCCCCATTTCTATTTCAAAGTGACCTCCTTTCTCATACCCTTAAAACTATAATGGCTATCAAATGTGCCTTTGCTTAAGGGGTATCAGGGCCTCAGAACTCAGTGACTACTGCCACCTATTGACCCAAATTTGTTCAAGATAGACCTTTAATGCACTTCTTACACAGCAATGCTCGGTTGTTTCAAAAGCATCAATAGCTTAAACATGCAAAGGCATGGCTCTTGGGGCTGCTCTGAAACCCTCTGAACACAATGAGATCAAAGAAATACAAAAGCAAGACTGGGCAGAGCGCCAGAGTAATGATGCCTTTCTCTTGCAAGGCAGAAAAGAGGCCCAAGGAACGAAAAAGCAACTTTAAATCTCCTGGGCTTGTAAGCAAAGAAAAGGAGATGCAATTATTTTTCAAGTCTTGATAAGAATCGTGTGCAACATAACATGAATGATGTGACTAATAGAGCAAAAGGCAGGATTTCATTCATTTACCTTCATCAAGCTGGTCAAATCCATGAATCTGGGGTTTATGTAGCTAATAGATCCCAAGGAATATCAAGGACATAAAAGAGGTTGGCAACAAACATCCAGTCTATACCAACCAGACCTGAAATATAGTCAGATAAACTTCTGTGGAAAACAGCAGCTCTTCACCATGTAGCACGGCATTGTCTTCTAGCTAACCATCAACCCAAGATGAGAAATGAGTGTGAGTTCTCCATGGTGCTGAAAAGTAATGCCCCACAGTTAGGTCATCCCTTCCCCACAAAATGTGCTTTTCTAATAATCTATCCATGAAGATTGTTATGAAGTCTAAGCACACACTTTTCCAAGCTTAAAAAAAAAAAAACTAACAAAGCTTCTGAGGCAAAAAAAAAAAGAAGGCCTTTGTCAAGCTCTCTTCCTCACTCACTAAGGCAGAGATGCTAAATAAACTACTTGTTCAGGACTTTTACCATCACATAATAACAATGAGGGGCCTGGGAGACAGCTCAGGGGCACAAGTACCTGCCTAGCAAGTGCAAGGTCCTGAGTTTAATCCCCAGTTCCACACATAGAAAAGATAACAATGAACAAGAGCTCATGCATGTTGTTCATGTACAGTGACACATGTTCCTCAACGAACACTAGAAATGACCTCTTGAGCCGGGTGTGGTGGCTCACGCCTGTAATCCCAGCACTTGGGAGGCTGAGGCAGGAGGATCGGTGCGAGTTCAAGACCAGCCTGGGCCACACAAGTGAGCTCAAGGCCAGCCTGAACTGCAGTAAGACCCTGTCTCAAAAAGACAAAAAAGAGCCCGGCGGGATGGCTCAGTGGTCTAAAGCACCTGCAGGTGGCTGCAGGGACCGCGGTTTGATCCCCGGCACCACATGCTGTGCCAGCCCTGCCCTTGGGACAGGCTGAGCCGGCCATAAAAATAAATAAACAAACAAAAGTTCTGAAACAAGAAAAATAAATAAATAAATAAATAAATAAAAGAAAAGCTTGGGTGGCCTCAGGGACCGCGGTTCGATCCCCGGCACCACATGCTGTGCCAGCCCTGCCTTTGGGGTGGGCTGAGCCAGCCATAAAAATGAGTGAATAAACAAACAAACAAAGGTTCTGAAACAAGAAAAAAAATTTTTAAAAAAAATAAAAATAAATTTTTTTTAAAAAGACAAAAAAAAAAAAAAAAAAAAAAAAAAAAAAAAAAAAAAAAAAAAAAAAAGTTAAAAAAAAAAAAAAAAAATTTTTAAAAAAAAAAAAAAAAAATTTTTTTTAAAAAAAAAAAAAAAAAAAAAAAAAAAAAAAGACCTCTTACTTGATATTTATGTAGTATGAAGGATAAAAAAAACTGGATCTATGGGTAGGAATAACAGAAGAAAAGCAGTCAGAAAGAAACACTGAAATTTTTAAGTTCTCCAGCTCTATTACCCTAGAAGTAGATCTCAAACTGTAGTCCATGAAATTCTAAGTTTAGATACCCTCAAGAATCATCAGAAAATGGGGTCATAAGAACACAGAAGCATACTGGTAATCCCAGGACTATGGGAAGTTGAGGCAGGAAGATCACAAATTTGAGCCCAACCTGCTATTATTGAGATCCTGTCCCAAAATAATAGATAAATAAAGGGCCAGCGAGACAGGTCAGTGGTCTAAAGCACCTGCTTAGGCAAGCTCAGGCAACCACAGGGACCATGGTTTGATCCCCAGCACATGCTGCACCAGCCCCCCCCCCAATACCTCCCAAGGCAGGCTGAGCCAGCCATAAAACAAAGTTTAAAAAAGAAAAAAAGAACTCCTCATCCTCACTTCAACTGCTACTTATGCCTGATTTTTTTTTACTTTAAAAAAATCCACACTACAGGGCCCGGCGGGATGGCTCAATGGTCTAAAGCGCCTGCTTGGGAAAGCTTGGGAAGCTTCAGGGACTGTGGTCGGCACCACATGCTGCGTCAGCCTTGCCCTCGGGGCAGGCTGAGCCAGCCATAAAAAATGAGTGAGTGAATAAAACAAAGGTTCTGAAACAAGAAAAAAAAAAAAAAAAAATCCACACTAAGTACCCTATAAATAGTTTGACTTTGGTGCAAATATTCTCAGAAAAAAATAATTTTTTTTAACAATGGCAAAAAGCCAAGAAAAAAAAGTTGTCCTGGTATTCAAGATTCAGTATGAGGTCCACTAAGGCAGTGTTTTCATCTGTTCTGTACATTGCTATTCCAACAGGCCAGCATAGTACCTAGAATTTGTGGTTTCTTTGAAAGCCAAGTCTTTAAAAGAAATGTGGCAAAAGGGAAAGAGGCACTAGAGATTATAAATTATCTACATTTTTTTTTTAAAGAACAAATGTCCTGCCGGGCGTGGTGGCTCACGCCTGCAATCCCAGCACTTGGGAGGCTGAGGCAGGAGGATTGGTGCAAGTTTGAGACCAGCCTGGGCTACAAAAGTGAGCTCAAGGCCAGCCTCAACTGCGTAGTGAGACCCTGTTTCAAAAAGACAAAAAAAAAAAAAAGAACAAATGTCCTGATGACTCATGAACTAGAAAACATACAAAATTCCCTTTCTCTGTGTTCCTCAGGAATTAGTTCTCTAACTTACTGGCCAGGTGTCCCTAGACAAAGTTTTAAGCTGAGAAGATCTCAGATTCCTAACTAGTGAAATGGAACAAACATGTATTTGGCAGGGACTGCATATAAAGTATTTAGCTTAGCATGTAACACAACTGAAGATTTTTTAGAAAAAAAAGAAATCCCCCTTATCCAAAAATCTTAATTACAAATAAATGCAGTAGGGCCCAGCAGGATGGCTCAGTGGTCGAAAGCGCCTGCTTAGGAAAGCTTAGGCAGTTGCAGGGACTGCAGTTTGATCCCATGCACCACATGCTGCGCCAGCCCTGCCCTCAGGGCAGGCTGAGGGGGCCATAAAAATAAATAAGTAAACAAACAAACAAAAGTTCTGAAACAAGAAAAAAATAAAATAAAAAATTAAAAAGAAATAAAGAAATAAATGCAGTAGTCCTAAGAAATCAACATGATAGTTCCAGTCAAAACATTTTTGAACCAAACCACTTATTCAGTAATTTAATCCAGAAGAGAAAAACAACCTCTACATTTGTTTTTGTGGTTCTTTTTTTGTTTCTGTCTTTTTTTTTTTTTTTTTGTGGGACCGGGGTTTGAACTCACAACCTTGCACTTGCCAGGCAGGCACTTGTGCATCAGAGCTATCTCTCCAGCTGCCCTTTGTGGTTCTTTAGTTAGACCAACTTAAAGATAAACATAAGGATCCATGTTTTTATGACCCCCTTTCCCTAAGATTGAGGATATCTAAATTACCTTTAAAATCACACATGGAGACCAACATAAATCCATACTAATAGAATTCAGTCAACCAAGTATATCCTTGTCCATGACAGTACCCAGGAAATCCAGACACTAAAATTAGATACTTATGAGAACAAAACACTTTTTAAAAAATCAAATGAACTAATTGGATACTCAACCTCTCCTTTTTATTTTCTGCATTACCTAAGACCTGCGGGATCTCTCACCAATTAAAGTTACTCAATAACTAAAACACAGGGCTGGGAAGATAGCTCAGCAGTCCAAGCGCCTGCCTTAGTCCATGAAATTCTAAAGGTAGTTTAAATACTCTCAAGAATCCTCAGAAAATGGGGTCGTAATAACATAGAACTCAGGTCTACCACCACATACTGGTAATCCCAGTACTATAGGAAGCTGAGGCAGGATCACAAATTTGAGCCCAACCTGGTATTATCGAGACGCTGTCCCAAAATAATAGCATAGGGACCCAAGTTCAATCCGTGGTACTGCATGCCATGCCAGCCCCAGAATTCCAGGCACACCTGGAGGCCACCAAAACCAGGCCTGATGCCACATGCCTGTAATCCCAGCACTGGGAAGGCTGAGACAGGACAAACACTATAAACCTAAGCTGCATAGTGAGACCCTGTACCAAATAAATAAAAGATTAAAAAAAAAATTGGGGGGAGATCTACAGGGTGTTCAGGGTCTCACTACTAGATCAGATTTGGGGTGATCCACCTGTTTACAGCCTCCCAACAGCTGGGATTATAGGCGCACACCACCATGCCCAGTCTCAATTGCTGTCAGCGTGACCCAGGGGCAGGGCCAGAAAGGTAGGCTCGGGGATCAAACTTGTGGGTGCTTTAATCTGGCCAGCTGTAACAAAAATAAAATAAGATAAAAAATTAAATAAAATATAAAATCCTACATATGTAATTCCCACTATTTTTTTCCTAACTGGGATAGTAGCTGATGTTTCCATAGGATTTTCTTTTTTTGGACTGTTAAGCTAGGAATTTTCTGCTGGTTTGTTTGTAGGTGTTGTTCTGCAGCGTTCTATAAAAAAAGAAAGTGCTTTTTAAAAAATGTTATTTATTTATATTATGGCCAGCTCAACTGCCCTGGCATAGCATGTGGTGCTAGGGATCGAACCACAGTCCCTGCAGTTGCCTAAGCAGGCACTTTAGGCTGCTGAGCTATCTCAGCAACCTCAAAAGGGCTGTTCCTTACCAAGTGGCCTTAGTTAAGGAAGAGAAAGAGAGGCTGGAAACACTGATTCTGCACTTCAGGCTTCTTGTTCAACTAACTAAAGATCTGAAATATGTTGATGCTATTCTAGAAAGAACATACCCAGAGAAATGGAAACAAGAATAACTAGCACTGGTGGAGAAAAGCTGTCTTTGTTTTTCATTGAAGTACCAAAGGTTTCCTAAACTACCAATGCCACCTGGTGGCCAGGCTAGGTACATTAGCAAATTTTAAAAACATTGCATGTATGTTAACAAATCATGCAAATAATCAGGAAACACAGACTGGGAAGAGTTGATTACTTTATGCGGTCAATTTTTTTGTAAAATAACCACTACCTGGTTTCTGAGAAAAATATATCATCAAGGAAAACTTTACAAAGCCAAACTTTGAAACATTCAAAACAGTTTCATTTCTCATTTCACCCAGTCTCCAAAAACACCTTACACACCCAACTCCAGTCATACAATACATGTGCAAAAGGGGCTTTCATTTGTAAGTAAAATCAATTTTATTAGTAAAGATCTTTCCATATGTTCAAAACAAACAATAAATTCCAAAGGAAACAACTAACATACAATGAAATGAGAAGTGTCCAAGGTATGATAACATATGTTAAGTATATATACCCATAATCATCGCCGCCTCCGAAAACCTGAAAGGAAGGGAAACAAAGAATGAAGCAAAGGACAGATGGAAAAGCCCAAGAAAGGGGGAAAAGGTAACCTAGAAAGAAGGGCTGACCAGCGGGTTCCTAGGCAATATGTGCTATATCTTCCCAGGACAAAGACTAAAAGAAGGAATGAAATTAAAATGGAAAAATACTTTTTTCAGGTGACATTTTTACAGTCCTAGTTGAGGAAGGCTAAACAGGATCTATAGGACTTTAGAGAAGAATTCTAGAGATCCTTTTTAGGAATGATGCTGATTTCAAGCTTAGGAAAGAAAATAAGTTCCAGCATCTAAGGAGAGTCACCCAGAGAAAAACATTCTCTCAGGCTTTCACAGAAAGCAAAATAGCCAAGCAATGGCCGTGACTCGTCCTGAAGGCTGACACTAACAATAGTTCTACAAAGTACATTCTATGGTCTCAAATTTAATCCTGAGGGGATTTGACCCTGGAAGATACAAAAA
>PVJA010039983.1:0-18803 GCA_004027025.1 Myocastor coypus | reverse complement strand
TTTTTTTTTTTTTTTTTAAAGAATTTTTTATTTTTATTTTATTTTTCTTGTTTCAGATTTGTTTATTTATTTTTATGGCCGGCTCAGCCTGCCCTGTGGGCAGGGCTGGAGCAGCATGTGGTACCAGGGATCAAAGTTGCCTAAGCTTTCCTAAGCAGGCACTTTAGATCACTGAGCCATCCTGCCGGGCCCCTCCCCCTCAGATCTTTACATCAAATTATAAGCTGTCTGTGGTAGTGCTAGCCTGTAGTCCTGCACACTGAGACTAAGGCAAGAAGATCAAAAGTTCAAACTGAGCCGGGTGTGGTGGCGCACGCCTGTAATCCCAGCACTCGGGAGGCTGAGGCAGGAGGATCGGTGCGAGTTCGAGACCAGCCTGGGCTACAAAAGTGAGCTCAGGACCAGCCTCAACTGCATAGCCAGACCCTGTCTCAAAAAGACAAAAAAAAGAAAAAAAAAAAGTTCAAACTGAGAAATTTAGACCCTGTGTCCAAAGCACTTTTTTTTTTTAAATTTATTTTTTTTAATTTATTTTTTTTTTCTTGTTTCAGAACTTTTGTTTGTTTATTTATTTTTATGGCCAGCTCAGCCTGCCCTGAGGGCAGGGCTGGCGCAGCATGTGGTGCCGGGGATAGAACCGCGGTCCCTGCAGCCGCCTAAGCTTTCCTAAGCAGGCGCTTTAGACCACTGAGCCATCCTGCCGAGCCCCTAAATTTATTTTTTGAGACAGGGTTTCACTATGTACTTCAGGCTAGCTTTGGACTCACTAGGTAGGCCAAACTGACCTTGAACTCCCAGCAATCCTCCTGCCTCAGCTTCCTGAGTGTTGGGATTACAGGTGTGCACCACCATGCCCGACCAAAAAATTTTCTGGAAAAAAAGAGGAAGGCTGGGAATATAGTTCAGTAGTAGAATATCCATAGGTTTGATCCCTAATACCACATGCACACTCCTAAAAGCCATGCCACGGTATTTCTCATACTCCAATATAATGTAACCACTAGCCCATCTTCACTTTCTCTCAAATCCCACTCAGAATACTAGAATGCCCTGGTCCTCAAAGTCCTTCTGTTTCTCCTTCCCAAGAGGTTCCCTGTACCTTTCTCAGTCACAGATTTGACCTCTCAGCTCTGTCTAGATCTATTTCCCACAACGCATTGATGAAACCAGATCATTACTCAATCATTTAATGTTCCTATTGTACTTGTCAAGCAGCCACTATGAGCCTGGGCCAATTCCAGGGCAGTAGACTGAAACAACATAAATACAGTAAGACAAGGGCCAGGGAGATAGCTCAGCAGACTAAGTGCCTGCTTAGGCAAGCAAAGGGACAGGGTTTGATCCCTGACAGTGCTGCACTGGCCCAGCCCCTCTATGTGCACTGAGCCAACCACCGAGACCTGGAGTAGTGGTGCATGCCTGTAATCCCAGCGCTGTGGAGGCTGAGAACAGGAGGATCACTGCCAGTCCAAGCTACATAGTGAGACCCTGTACTAAATAAATAAATAAATAAATAAAATGTATCGATATGGCTCAAAACCAAATAAAGAGGAAAGTCAAACCTGAAGGTGGAGTTACCAAAAAAAAAAAAAAAAATGATCAGGACATTTAGAGGCAAATGAGTCCCTCACCTTGTCCTTTAGAACAGAGACCCGAGAATACTTTGATGTCTGAGATTAATCCAGAGCCAGGGCAGAAGAAGTGCTATTTTAGGTGGCTTTGGCTGTTAATGTGTATTTCAGAACTTAAGACACCCAACTGAAGTTGTTGCTTGGTCTGTGGGTTTAAAGAGGGGAACAGAGGCCTGCAAGATGATCTGCGAGAGGGGTGCCAGGCTACTTGGACCTGAGCCCTAGAGACATCTCCAATTTCCTTTCTCTTTCTTCAACTTTTTCTACTTACTGTGTAAGCCTCGTGGTATCTTGAGTTGACAAGTAGGTAATTTAGATTTTATGCCACAAAAGGAAAAACTAACTGAGCTACGAATGGTGGCATAGACCCATAATTTTAGCAGGAGAAATACAAGTTTGATCCAACCTTGGGGAACTTAGGGAGACCCAGTCTCAGAAATAAAAAGGGGTAGGGATGCCTCTTAGTAAGAAAAGACCCTGAGTTCATTCCCCAATAAGGCAACAATAACAACAAAAAACTAGTAGTGAGTTTGAACCCCAGTCCCACAAAAACAAGCAAACAAAAAACCCTGGTGTTTTGAGAGGAAGCACAAGAGATAGATTCCTTAAAACACTGACGCCACTTTAGAGTACCTCCTTAAAAACCGATCTCTAATTTTTACATTTTACCCTGTTCCTCTTCTGTCGCCCATATCAATAGAAAATGGAACACACACACCCCCACACGCACACCAGGTGCATACAAGCCACCCCTCAAGGGAATCCAAGAATGAACTCGTCCACTAGCTCCGTTCACCGCCACCACCACGTGTATGGGGCACACCCTCCCACAATAGGGGTCCATTCCACACCTTTCTTTCCCTACTGCAAATAGTTTCTTTCTCCAAAGAACACCGCTGGATTTTCCCTGCCCACTCCCGGCTTTTCAGATGGATGGGCCCTCCCCGTGACGCCACCGGGCGGTTTGTTCCTCCTCCCCCGCCACAGACGCTGGATGGTTTCGCCTGCCCCGTCCACAGTCCAGTGTGCTCTAGTCGCCGCGGTCGGGGTGAGAGGCCTGGGCGGGCAGCGCCGGACGGACGAGCCCACTGCCGGCCGCCTCGGGGGAAGAGAGTGCTCTCAACAATTCTCCTTCCCTCCTTAGAAGGTTTCTGCCCCTGGAGAGGAGGAGGGGTGCTCTGTATTGGCCTTCGCCCTTCGGGAGAGTGGGCGCGCCGGGACGGCCCATTGTTGTCCCGAGGGGTAGGAGTGGGCGTGGCGGAGCGTCCGCCTCGGTGATCACTCCCCGGCGGACCTTACTAACTGCTCCCGCAGGAGCTGCAGCGCCAAGATGAGTGAAGAGAACCCAGCCAGCAAGCCCACGCCGGTGCAGGACGTGCAGGGCGACGGGCGATGGATGTCTCTGGTAGGCGATCACGCCCGCGGTACTTGAGAGGTCGGCTACCGGAGTGTGGGGGTGGAGGAGGTCAAGAGATCTGTGATTCTCACCGTCCGGTTGGGAAACTGAGGACAATTGGGGTTGTGCCGCCAGAGAAAGCGAGACAGTAGAGGGCACGAAGTGCGTGCCATTAACTGTCATACATACCCTTCGCGCGTCCCCGCAGCATCATCGATTCGTGGCAGACAGCAAGGACAAGGAACCTGAAGTCGTTTTCATAGGGGATTCCTTGGTCCAACTAATGCACCAGTGCGAGGTGAGACCTACCATCTGTTTCACCAGGCCTATGCCCAGAGTGACATCTAGGGCCCAGAACCCAGGCCACACCGGGTGTGGGGGGGGGGGGTACTAGAAATGGCCCAAGGCAGCTGAGCACCAAGAACCTCTGTAAGTGTAACATTCTGCTAACAAGGAAATGTGTGCCCAGAGTTTGTCAGGCTTCAAATGAAGCTTTCTTGCGAGGATATTGCTTAGGGTGAGGCCCCTTTATTGTTTGCTTAAAGTGGAATACAGCCCTGTTGGGTTTATACAAAGTGAAGGTCGACTATAATGGTGCTCCACAAAGAGGGCTCAATCATACTGTCTTTCCACTAAACAAGGTTCAACTATAAAGATTTTTCTCAAAATAAAATTAAGCCACAATGCTGTTATTGGCTATGTGGCTCAAGCAGACTGATTTCCACAAAATGAGCCTTGCTTCTAGTTAGTGAGACTATAATAGATTACCATTAAGAAATTACCTGGTTGGGGCCCGGCAGGATGGCTCAGTGGTCTAAAGCGCCTGCTTAGGAAAGCTTAGGCGGCTGCAGGGACCGCGGTTCGATCCCCGGCACCACATGCTGCGCCAGTCCCGCCCTCAGGGCAGGCTGAGCCGGCCATAAAAGTAAATAAATAAACAAAAGTTATGAAACAAGAAAAAAAAAATTACCTGGTACTGGGATTTTGTTCAAAGTGAGATTTAAACAGACAGCTTCTCTAAAGCAAGGCTCTTTCATGATAGCATTTGAGTAAAGCCTCAACAGGGGGTGATGGTCCATGAGGAGGATGCCTTGTACCCACACTTCTTGCCCACAGATCTGGCGAGAGCTCTTCTCCCCTTTGCACGCGCTTAACTTTGGTATTGGTGGTGACAGTACACAGCATGTACTGTGGCGGCTCGAGAATGGAGAGCTCGAGCACATCCGGCCCAAGGTGAGTAGGACTTTAGTGGGGAGTTAAAGCACCTTCTGCCTGCCACATCACTGCTGCATTATGCCCCTCTTTCCACAGATTGTGGTGGTTTGGGTGGGCACCAACAACCATGGGCACACAGCAGAGCAGGTGACCGGTGGCATTAAAGCCATAGTGCAACTGGTGAACCAGCGGCAGCCGCAAGCTCGGGTCGTGGTGCTGGTGAGAACCTGGAAGGGTGGGAAGGGAACAATGGCAGTGGTTGGGGACCTCCTAGATGTAGCCCAGATGCAAGACATATTTCTTGCAAGTTGGCAAGCAAAATCTTGTGTGGTAGCTTGCTATATCTGTAAGAGTAGTTGTGCTTAAAGATGTGTTTAGTGGCCAGTTAGCCCCTTTTATCCAAGGAGCTGCTCAAGATTATGGAGTATTTGAACCCTGGACCCCCCCCAAAAAAAACCTTACTATGTAGACAAAAGTGTTGCTAGGCATTTGTAAGGTGTATTTAGGCTGGGACATTTCCTCCTCTGACTGGGGCGCTGCCATGATGTCAGCATTTTTATGATACTTGGGAAGTATCACTGGCTGGTAAGCAGCTTCTGCTAGGACATGATGTCAGGAACTACCCTTCTGCCTTTCCCGATTTTCCATCCCTAGTGTAATTTTGCAGCTGGGAGTGGACAATCTGGCACAGAGAACAGAGTAGCCAGATGCTAGTAGCGTATCATTGGATATCTTTTTTTTTTTTTTTTTTTTTTTTTTTTTTTTTTTTTTTTTTTTTTTTTTTTTTTTTTGTGGAACTGGGGATTACAGGTAGCATATCTTAAGACTCTTCCTGTTACTCCTAGGGCCTGCTTCCAAGGGGCCAGCACCCAAACCCCCTTCGAGAGAAGAATCAACAGGTGAATGAGCTGGTACGGGCAGCATTGGCGGGCCATCCACGGGCCCACTTCCTAGATGCTGACCCTGGCTTTGTACATTCTGATGGCACCATAAGCCATCATGACATGTATGATTATCTTCACCTGAGCCGCCTGGGCTATACACCTGTCTGCCGGGCCCTGCATTCACTGCTTCTGCGCCTGCTGGCCCAAGACCAGGGCCAGAGTGTACCTATGCCAGAGCCTACACCCTAAGCATACTGCCTTCCCACATTAAATTCTTTCTTCAGTCCTCTGTTTCCTGCTTTATGGTCAAGCATGTCTGGGTAGCACCACCAGCTCCTCAGTGATATGGGACCTTATAGGGTACTTCTATTTCTTCCTAATAAGCATCACCAGTCCATCAAGACACTGGTGAATTTCTTTTTTTTTTTTTTTTTGTGGGACCAGGGTTCGAACTCTCGACCTTGCACTTGCCCAGCAGGCACTTGTGCCTCGGAGCTATCTCCCCAGCCCCTGAATTTCTACTATTACAATAGTGTCCTTTGGGCAGATGCTACCATCAAGAAACAAACACATTAGGGGCTGGGGAAATAGCTCAGAGGAACAGTGCTTACCTGGCAAATACAAGATCCTTAGTTTGATACCCAGTTCCACAAAAAAAAAAAAAAAAAAAAAAAAAAAAAAAAAAAAAAAAAAAAAAAAAAAAAAAAAAAAAAAAAAAAAAAAAAACCACTGGGTGAAACCAGTTTGCCAGCATTACCTTGTTAGGATCAAGGTCAAGCAGGATTCCTGCAAACATCCTCAAAAGCACTATAAGCTGTTCCTCCAGTCTGTGTTATCCTGGCTGGAACTTTCCTTAGCTTAGATGCCATTCCTTTGGAGACTTCCAGACCCCTCTACCCCCATTAGTAGTCTCTGCATTGGATCCCACTATCTTAGGAGGGCGCTGTATCCAGAGGGTGAGTGGGAGGGGTGAATCCCCTAGAGGCTGTATGCTAACTCAGTCCACATGGGGGCAGTAGGGGGTCACTCAGGATGGCCAGGTATTCTGGGTGAACTGGTCTTAAGTGCTGCCACGGGGCTAGGACCTCTTAGAATCTCTACAGAGTAAAACTGATTCCTCAACAGATAAAGGTAAGCTGCCCTTCTCAAACCACTCAGTTGCCTCAGGCCTTCCTCAGGCTTAAACATGTTGAATGGCTAACAGCAGTATGGTTCCATGAGCACAGGGCTCCCATGGGGGAGGCTGCCTCATCCACAAAGGCAGGGATCCTGGCCCCCAGCTTTTTTTTTTTTTTTTTTTTTTTGTGGGACCCAGGTTCAAACTCAACCTTGCACTTGCCAAGCAGGCACTCAGGCCTCGGAGCTATCTCCCCAGCCTGCTTCCCAGCATTTCTGATGTTACTGAGGCACTTACTGCTCTCCAGCCATGTGATCTGGGGCTAGGACTGATACAACACTGCTTCCACTTCAGAACAAGCAGCCACACAGATGTGTTAAACAGCTTTAATCGCATCATTGCTGCTTCTCGGCACAGTAAGAAATATTGCACATGATCAACATGTTTTGTTCTGGGAATGGGGCAAGGGCAGGGGGAATTACCTTCTTAGAAAGTACAACCCAAGTTGGGAGGGCAGAAGGGTAGGGAGAGAACCCTCCCTATGCCTGTGGCAAAAGTGCAGGAGCCCCACCCCCAAACTAACCTGAGTCCAGCCCCTCTGGGGAAAAACGGGGTGCATGAACTCCCCCTACTCCACAGGCACACCCCTGTGGCCCAAGGCCCACACTACCTTCCAGCTTGCAGCCCTCACAGGAGCCGTTTTGCATAAAATACAAGTGAAAAGCTCTGAAGGTCTCACTCCAGGTTATGCACAGGGGCTCAGTGGAGAGACTGTGCCCTTGTTTCTCCTCAGCTGCCCCCCAGCACAGGGAGGGAACTGGGGGAGGGAGTATACACAAGAGGAGCAGGCCTCATTCCGCCCCAAGCTGGAAAGGACGAAATGGCTTCATTGGGGAGGAGGTAACTATCCCGCTGCCACCCCTTCCTGCCACCTACATACTGTCCATGTCCTGAGGGGGGGTACTGTGGGCCCTGGGATCTTCTCAGAAGGGCCCCTCACCTGCTTGTGGCAGCTGTGGAAGGACCCGAGGGTGGAGAAGGTGGAGGGGCCCCCTCCCAGCCAGGCTGTCCAGGTCCTGGCTCTGGAGGTGGAGGCAGTGGTGGGGCAGCCTGGGCTGTGCCAGAGTCCGAGCTAGGTAAGGTGGGGTCAGGGCCTCCAGCAGGGCTGGGTGTGGGAGCAGGAGTAGCAGCAGTGCCAGCTGGGGGTGGTCCGGGGAGTGGGGGCTCAGCTCCAGGGGGCTGCTCTGTGGGAGTGGCTGCCTGCATGATCTTCTGGCGCACCTCTCGGATCTTCAACTGCAGACAAACCTTAGACGGGAAGATGTCTGCATAGCGGGCCTGGAAGGCTGCCGTGGCCTGGGCTGAAGACAAAAAATTGTGGGAAGAGCAGGATGAGATATGTAAACAAATCCCACCTAAATGACCTCCAAGAGTCTAAGACATACTCACCTGATGGGAAGAAGCCATGGTCCTGGAAGAGCTGCATGACCAGGGCCCGACGCTGGTCCAGGGTACGCCGTAGGGAGGAATACGGCACCTTCTCATATTCCAGCTCACCTAACACATCCTCAGCCTCTGTCCCTTCAGGAAAAAGGGAACAACAGGGTTAAGTTATAGTAACATGATACACGCCTATAATCCTAGGGCTTGAGAGGCTGACATAGGAGGATTGCCCAGAGCCTGAAGCCAGCCTAATGTACACATTGAGGTCTGGGCCAGCCTGAATTAATTACATAGCAAGACCCTTTCTCAAGGAGACAAAAAAAGACTACAGGCCCAGCAGGATGGCTCAGTGGTCTAAAGCACCTGCTTAGGAAAGCTTGGGCAGCTGCAGGGACCATGGTTTGATTCCTGGCACCACATGCTGCACCAGCCCTGCCCTGAGGGCAGGCTGAGCCGGCCATAAAACTGAGCCAGCCATAAAAATAAACAAACAAAAGTTTTGAAACAAACAAACAAAAAAAGACTACAGCAGCAGCCTAAGCCTCCCTGCCATCATCTGAGTTCCCACTCAGGTCCTCTTGATTCCATTTCACAGAGAAGTACAGGGACGGGCAATATCACATGGCAACTCACCTAGCTGATGAACTCCAGAACTCACCCTTGCTTGCTATTTTTTGCACCACCCACTTGTTCCCACAATGCCCTCCCCCAAATCCCTCCTCTTGGCTCTAGGATGCCTACGGTGCTTGCACCTGTGCGGTCAAAGGTGAAGATGTCCCCTTCGCACTTGGCACTCTTGGGGGTGTTGGGCTCTGAGCTGCAGCTAGAGCGTCTCCTCATCTTGCGTTTGGGTGAGGTAGGGTCCTCTGGGGCTGAGTCCAGGTCTGGCCAAACAGAAGCAACCAGTAGACGTAGCCCAGTGCTGTTTTCCCACCCACCCAGGAGCCAGTACTCGCCTACCCGTGGAGTTCTTCCTCTTTTTGCGGTAAGAGCCCAGGATGGCCCGAGGTGAGGTGGCCAGAGACTGTAGGGTGGGTGATGGCAGCACTTCCTCTGGCCGAAATTCAGGCAGCTCAGCAAAGCGTTCTTCAAAGTCCACCTCTGACAGGACCCTGCTGGAAGGCCGGCAGGGTACCTCCTCTGCCTCAGCCTACAGCTTCCCGCTTTCCCAACAGCCCCACACCCTCTGCCAAGGCCCCCAGCCCCTGCTCACTTGTCCACAGAGTCAAATGTCTTCTTCAGGGGTGGGGGCCGCACCTTCACCTTCTTGCCAGTACTGGCAGCCTCCTTGCGCTCAGGCGTGTCCCCGGCTGCCCTCCCACTGCTGCCCTCGCTGCTGCTGCTGCTGCTGCTGCTGCTATTGCTGCTGCTGTTGACACCACCACTTGGGGCTGTGGCTGGAGCTGGGGCGGGACTGGGAGGAGTGGGAGGCTCCCCACGGCTCTCAAGGCCCATCCCAGGGATACGCCAGTCTGAAGATGAGCTGGGCAATTTGCCGGCCTAAGATAGAGACAAACAGGGAGAAGAATACTGGATGACCCATTGGGGCAACATCCAGAAGCAGATTAATTATGGACAATTCAACAGACCCTTAGAGAAAACTCAGTCCCATGGCTTCAGGAAGGTGAGGATTGGACCCCAGATAGAAGGAATACAACAGGCAGAGGAGACACACATACAGGCATGAAAGGAATAGGAGCAAGACACAAAAACAAGGACAGCGGGCAACCCACAGCTGAGCACCAGGGGGAGCCCCAGGACCTGCTAGCCACTCACCATGCTGTCAGGACCCTTGATGCCAGACCGTTCCTCAGTACCAATGGGTGGTGGGGGACTGCTCCGGGCTGTGGGAGGCCAGGTCTCTGGGGGAGGTGGAGGGGCTGGAGGTGTAGGCTGTCCCTCGAGCTCAGTATCTGGAGCAGTTGGCTCTCGTGTTGGACCAGGCTCCAGAGGCTGCCGAGAAACCGGCCCAGGCCGCCCAGTGGTCCCGGCCTCAAAGGAGCCTACAGGAATGCTGGCAATGGCTGCCTTCACTTTTTGGGGGGCCTTTGGGCTGGGCCGCTGAGCCTTGGGGGCCACTAAGCTGTAGGTCATGGAGCCTGCTGATAGGGGAAAAGAAAAAATCTGTTGGGTTAGGCTCAACAGAGGTCATTCCCCACATAACCCAACACACCGTCCCTGGAATTGCTCTGATAACTCACCTGTGGCACTAGGGAACGGGCTGGTGGGGGCTGGGGTGGCAGTAGCAGGGACTGGTGGACCTTTGGGCAGAATAGTAGCAGCGGCAGGTGGGGTGGTACTGGCAGCCACAGTATAGACCAGGCTTGGGGGTGCCTGGGATGGCTGGGCTACTGGTGCTGAGGAGGTGGGTACAGGACTGCCAGGGTAAAATGCTGTTATGACAGGACCTCCTGGGGCTGTGCAAGCAGGAGGCAGTTGGGGGCTGGGCACAGGTGACAGGCCCACCTGGCCAGGAGCCAGGAGTGGGGCTTGACCTGCTAAGAGACAGAAAAGGAGAGGTAATGTCCTGAGTCAGGCACCGGCCTGTCTGAGCTAAGCTCAAGTGCACCCTGCCAAGATGCCCCTCACCTGAGAGCAGAGGCTGCACAAACGCCGGTCCACTGGGCCCCAGGGATGTGAAGCCTAGAGCTAAAGAACTGGTGGGCCCATAGGAGCTAACTGTTCCAGCCTGGCTGGACGCAGGGCTAGTGCCCAGCGGCAGCGTGTGCCCACCTGCGGACTGCACGTAGGTGATTCTGCCACAAAAAGCAAACAGAAAGAGTGAAATGAGCTGGCCACCCCATCCCACCCTACCTTGGCCCTCCACTCTGGGAAGTGCTCAATTGGGTTCACCTGGTGGAAGAGGGCAACAGAACCTTCTGAGGCTGCGAGGTGGGTCCAGGGAGCGTGGCTGGGCTCAAGGGTGGCACCAGGCCACTGGGTGTGCTCACAGGTACAGGAGTCAGCTGGATGATCTGTAGGTAAAAGTACCCATGGGATAGGGTGAGCTGGGACCCTTAAGCAAAAGGACTGAGACCATCTAGCCAGGCGTGATGGTGCACACCTGTAATCCCAGCTTAGAAGGCTGAGGCAAAAGGATCAGTGCGAGTTCAAGACTAGCCTTGGCTACAAAAGTGAGTTTAAGGCCAGCCTGAACTGCATAGCAAGACCCTATCTCTTTTTTTTTTTTTTTTGCTTTTTGAGATAGGGTCTCACTGTGCAGTTGAGGCTGGCTTTGAGCTCACTTTTGTAGCCCAGGCTGGTCTCGAACTCGCAGCGATCCTCCTGCCTCAGCCTCCCAAGTGCTGGGATTACAGGCGTGAGCCACCATGCCCGGCTAAGACCCTATCTCAAAAAGAAAAAAAAAAAAAAAAAAAGATTGAGACCTAGGTGGGACACTAGGCACAAATTTCTCAGAATTTGGGATTAAGACATGACGTGACAGGGCCAGGGATAGAGCTCAGAGGTAAAGGGCCAGCCTGCCAAGCGCAAGGCCCTGACTTCAATGCCCAGTTCCAAAAAAGCAAAAACAAAAAAAAATCAACACAAGACATGACAAGAGATGAAAACACAAGAAAGAACAAGGTATAGACACTGGGGACTTAAAACAGCAAGGTATACACATGTCACAACAGATGCCAACACAGAGCTTCCAAAGACAGAAAAAAGTTGCTGAGGAAAAAACATGTAGAGGAGGAAGTTTAAAGTGGGGTCAAAGCCAATAAATATGCTCTTACCTTGCTGGGTGGCTGGGCACCATTCTGCACAGGTACTGAGAAGGGTGGGCTCACCAGGGGAAGCGGCTGGCCAGCCCCTCCACTCCGAACTGACATGTTAGGGGTAGCCAGGGGTACTAGTACTTTCCCAGGCAACAGCTGGGCAGAGCCACCTGGGGGTGGGGCCTGCACGGGAGAAACTGACTGGGCTGGAAGTTACAGAGGCAAGAAGTGAGTTATGATGAAGCCAAACAAGCCTACTACCCCAATGCTTGTGCTGCCTGGCCCATGCCTCACCTTTAGGGGGCGGGGCAGAGGGTACCGACTGCAAGATGGGGATGCCAGGAGTGGGTGCGGTGGCAGCCAGGACCTTGCCGTTGGTGGAGGTGCCCGGTGGGAGAGTGAAACGGATGCTGGTGGTGGGTGCAGGGCCGCTGGGAGCTGCTGCCTTGGTCCCAGGGGCTGCTGCAGGGGCAGGTGTGACTTGAAGCTGCTGGGGCAGCGTGGGCAGGATGTACTGTACCTGGGTGATTCCCCCAGCCTTGCCCAGGGCACCTGACTGCAAGATGCCCAGAGGTACTGGCCCATTTGGGCCACTTCCAGAACCTGCTCCTGAGCCTGCAGTACTGACACTGCTAGGGGCCCCCTGAGTAATAAACTGAACAGCAGGGGGTGCAGGGGCCCCATAGCCTGGGGTGCCTACCAGCAGATTGGTGACAGTGGCAGGTGCCTTTCCCACAGTGCCCAACAGGGGTCCAGCCACCAAGTGTGGGGCTGGTGAGGTGGCTGCTGACTTCTTGTCCGAATATACTAAGCTGACACCCAGTGGGGAGCTCCCAGGTACCCGAGACCCAGCACCCATTTCAGTCCTGGCACCTGCTATGTCATTTGAAGATGCCTCAGCCCTGCCAGAGGTGGGAAAGGGCTTAGAGGCAATGGGCACAGGAGTGCTGCTCACAGGTCGCACTACATTGGTAACCATGGTGGCAGCAGGGCGGGACAAAGGGGCTGCTGGGGCCCCATAGGCCAGTGATGGGGCTGGGGCCGACGGTACTCGGGCCCCACTGCCCTCCCGCTCCTCCTTGTTTGAGGGAAGGACTAAGGTCTGCAAGATGTTTCCTCCCCCACTGGGAGGTGCTGAAATGACTGAAGGACCTGGTGGTTCCAAGCCCCCAACACTTTCAGGTCTCTTGCGCCGGAAGGTGGTAGGATCCGTTGGGAGAAAGCGAGTAACCTTGGAAGGTGTTGCTGGGCCTCCAGCCCCAGGGAGTGGAGGCCGAAGTGGGCCTGCTGCACTGCCCTGGCCAGTCTCCTGGGCTTTGAAGGTTCCAGAGCCCAGTGAGAAGGAAGTGGCTACTGAGGTTGAGGCAGCAAGTGAGGATGACGAGGAGGAAGAAGACTGGGTGGAGCCATAGACTTTGCCAAAGGCTGCTGCTGCAGGTGGATCTGGAGGCCCTGGGGGCTCAGGGTCCAGTGTTGGACGGCAGTGAGTAAAGGAAGACCGGATCACAGGCGAAAACACCTTACGGCCAAAGCCCTGGGTGGAAGGGAAAAAGAGACACAAATCAGGGAACTGTATGCACCCTCACACTCACTCCCCATGCCCTTGACAGCCAAAGGTCTAGACTTAATCCAACTATGATCCAACTCGCCACAACCCAAACAATTTTCCCCCTCTAAATGGCAATCTCTCTCCAGGTCACACACACAAGAACAAACATTCTCCCCTCTGGGATTTATGATGGGACAGCATGTGGAGCCCCAGTGCCAAGCCTTACCTTGTTGCCCTCTGGGTCCTCCCCAGAGCTGTCTCCACTCTCACTATCAGTCACCCGCTCCTTACACTTGAGATCAATATCAGTGTTACCAAAGCCATCATCAGCTGAGGGAACAGAAGAAATATTGTGGGGAAAGAAGCTAAACGCATGACTACCCAGGAGGGAACAGTCTGGAACCTGGACTCTGGTCTCAACTCTGCCCCATACAAGCAGTGAGTGCCATTCAAGAGGCTTGTACTGAACACAATGCAGGAGTCTAAGAGCACAGGGGTAACAGCATCTATTACTGTGCTAACAGTGCTCATGTCCTACCTATGGCCTCAGAGATCCCCAGAGGGCAGGGCTGAGTCTATTCACAGGACCAGAACTGATTGTATGCAGTCCCACAAACATGAACAAAAATTTTTAAAAAAAGGATCCTCGCACTCTGAGTTCTCCCTGTTCTCTATGGCTGAGCCTGTTGGTGCCCAGGATTCTGGGCCCTGCACTGCTCACCGATAACATCATCATCCCCTTCTTCTTCACAGATGACCATGCGCTCCTCATCGCTGGTCATGTCCTCACTGGCCGCACGCTGAGAACGAGAGGCTCGGGTGGGCAGCAGTGGGGGCCGTCCACTGGCTGCCAAGGTGCCTCCCTCACTGGGGGTTGCAAAGGGGCCTGAAGTGCCATACTGGGCAGAAGGCTTTGGGCCAGAGTATGACGTAGGACCAGACACCATCTGCAGGACAGGTGGAAGAAAGGTTCAGCCAGCTCTTCTAACTCAGGCAAGCCCTCCCTGCCCAACCCCCTCGTGGCCAGCACCCCGAACCTGAGTCAGTTCTTGTAATGCCTGGCTGTCTACTTCCCCACCATCCAGGCTGTGTACCCCACTGTGGGAAAAGGCTCGGGGCCGGGCTGAGCCAGGTCCTCCAACTGCATGCATCCGTTCTGCTCCACAGGAGCCACTCCCCGGAGCCTTGGTGTCTGAACTCAAGAGTGTCTGGGCTGCAACGGACAGGAGCTCAGAGGACACTGTAAAGCAGAGGGAAAATGGCTGTCACAGGATCATGAATCCTCTTACCAGCACCCAGACTGGCCAAACCACTCACAAATATTTCTAAGTACTGGGCAGAAGCAAGCATAGACTTCCTGAGCCTGCCTGGGAGATAGCTCAGTAGAATAAGTGCTTGCCTGACAAATACAAGGTCCTCAGTTCAGTCCGCAGCACCACAAAAAAAAAAAAAAAAAAAAAAAAAAAAAAAAAAAAAAAAAAAAAAAAAAAAATTCCTGAGCCACCTGGTTTAGTTGAAACACATCACCAGCCAGCCCAGAATCTCCCTCTGGCTGGTTCTTGTCCTCTGGGACTACAGAAAACAAGCCCGATCCCTAGGAAGCTGACCCTCTGAGAGTGAGTAAAAGCCTAAAAATTAGCCCCTGTGACGCCCCTGTGACGCCGTATAGTAAACCACTGGCCTATCTGAGCCTTGTGTCATCTCAGAGCCAACACACCCACACTCAGGGTTGGAAAGTCATACTCATAAGATCAAACCAGAAGAACCCCAGAATACTGTCAGAGGCCTGCGACACTCATTTAGCAGAAGCAGCTTATTAGGGCACTGTGAGCTGCAGCAGTTCCAACCATGGCCTTGGGAACCAACCAAAATGGAGTGTATATTCTAGTGGAGCCACTTACTAAGTTGTTAGTCTAAATAAGTGATTTTGCCTCTCTGAACCTGTTTCCTCATCTGAAAGTAGGTGTGGCTTTGAGCATGAGTAAATACATGCTCTACCATGGCTCATGGCATGTATAGCTGTTCAATAAATAAGTGTTATTTTTGTCTGAGTATCGTATCTGCCTGTATCTCCCCAGCTCCTTCACATAAAGCAATTGCCAGTTCCTTTATAGTTACGCATACACAAATAAAAGGAAAAAAACAACTGCTAGGGGAGGGGGTAAGCAAGCAATGGGGTAGCTGGCAGCTCTCAGGGAGAGAGGTGGCAGGATAGGAGAACCAAGGGGCTGACTAACCCCCAGGGGCAGCAGCAGTGCCCGTCTCCGACATGCTCCGCTCCCGCGTCTCCTTGTGCCCTCCTGCCAGCCCCAGGCTTGTGGGCTTGGCCTCTGAGCTGGACTTCTTTCGGTCCTTGTTGCACCACTTCCAATCTGGGTGGGCCTTGAAGTGGGCCTCCTTCACCTGGCAGGAGAGGGCAGGGCGACCCTTCACTCAGCCACCCCACCAGAGGAAATGAAGAGGAGTCAAAAAGGGGAGAAATTACCTGGAAGGCCAGGTCATGGTATTTCTGCTTCTCTTTGGGCCCCAGGGCATACCACCACTCGCCCAGAATCTTGCTGACAGTCCGATTGTCCTGGTTAGGGTGACGTTGGTGGACCAGGGCCCGGTGCCGCTTACTAAAAATCATGAAAGCATTCATGGGTCGCCGGATATGGTCCTTCTCACGCTGCAGTAAACACAACCAAGAGTAGGAGTTAAGATTAGCCTTAGGTGGCCACAGTGAGAACAAGGGACTAGCAAAGAGGAGGCACCTTATTGGGACTCCGTCCATCCTTCTCAGAAGACGAGTCCCTTTCCTTAGGCAGAGCACTGAGTGACTGGGTCCGACGTTTTCCAGGTGGCAGAGGCAATTGGATCTCAGGAGACATGATGGAAAGAAAGCTGTAGGGGGAGAAGCAACAGGAAGAATGAGGACCATGACTGTGGCCACTCCCTTCCCCTCAACCTGTCTCAGGTCTCAAAGCACTCACGCATCATCATGGTCGCTCTCTGTCTCACTATCCAGCCGGGGTTCTCCGGCGGGCCCAGGCGCCTCCTCCTCAGTAGTAGTAAGAGGACCTTTACCAGGTTCTACCACTCCCAAAGTATGTGGGGGTCCAGGCCCTGGGCTCTCAGGACATGTGGCTCCAGGGGGCCGCCCAGGGTCAGTATTCCCTGTCCCTCCTTGTGGCTGCTCATGAGCAACAGCTGCCGACTCAGCAGGTTCTAGGGGCAGAGAAGTGCATCAGAGGGCTCTTGGGCCACTGACCCCCCAACAACTCCATGCCCCCTCAAAACCCATGGCCAGCTCACCTTTGCTCTGGTTGGAAGCCACAGGGTGGCTGGCAGGTTGTTGGGCCTCACTGGGCTGCACAGAGGGGTCTGGCTGGCTGGGTGCCAGGAAGGGAACTAAGGAATGCCAGGGGAATACAGCCACAGAGCGAGGTTCCACATTTGTCCACACTGTGGGAAGGAGCCATGAGAGCCAGGTGAGCACACAGGAGAGCTTGGCTCTGACCCCCAATTGAAAATCTTTCCCACCCTGGACAAGGACCCTTCCTTCACACCCCCTTATCCCCACCTCAGAGCTTCTTGGGTAAGTCAATAGATGTCATTCAAGAAAAACTCTCCCTGAAAGGTCTCTACGTTTATATTAATTAAAACACATGCAACCCCTACTAACCCTACCAGGAACCAGGCCAAAAGAATGACTAACTCCTGCCACAAACCAGGTCACTCAGCAGCCACTCCACACTCCTGGCCCTCCCAAGACTTCCACCAAGTCAGAGACCCCAACCCCCACTCACATCACATCCCCGGCACCCATGTTACCATCTGACATAGTCCCTCACCTTGGCCTCACACTACTTTTCCCAAGGCCAATGGGCCTGTCTCTCCTCCCTCCAATTCTTCATCTATTCCCCATGGCTCCCCTAGTGCAACAAGTTCTCCTTGCCTTGCTTCCCCTAGCAGAACTGCCCTTTCTGAGTAGAAACCATATGGCACTAATGGCTCTCCCCCCTCTGCACCATAGAGTCCACTGCTCATAAAAAGGCTCCCAGCTTCCCTCCTAAAACCCTGAGCTTGTTCTTTAAGCCAGTGTCTTAACCAGCCTCCCTGCCTAGAAAGAGGCAAGGGTGTGGTAAACACCTCAGAAGAAAAGGTACATATAATGGGGCAAAGGAAGAACTGTTACAAGTCTCTGCCTAGAAAATGCAAAAGTGGCAAGTGTTTCCTTAAGGCTGTGCACAGGAAAACACTTTACTCATCAGGGAGCCATCCCAGATCCAACCTTCAACCTCCAAAGCTGAAAGGTAGGAGGGCAACTACCTCTGAGGTGGGCCTAGCCTGGGAGTGGGCTTCCCCCATCTCAGCCCAGCTCAGCAGAGGAAGTGGAACCAGCCGAGCAGAGGCCCCTGCTTAGGGGAAGACAAATGATAATGGGGAAAGGAGGGAAACACCCTAGCACTGGTCTCCATCATCTCAGGCCTCCCCTTGATCCAGACCAACCTGACCTGAGGTGACCCACACACACCCCCAATGCCCTCGGAAGCCTAGCTCTGGGCACACAACTGGCCTCAAGACCTGATTATGAGAAAGGAAAAGCAAGCCTCAAAGAAATTGGACAGGGATCAGGATGAACAGCTCTGGAGGACACTTTGTCTAACAACCCTGTCCTGTATCCCTCGAGGCACAAAGCAATCCCTTCGGGTCCCTCCAACACCATAAGAGCCCCCAGGGACCTGGACCTTTTCCTCTCTCACAAAGATCTTTCCACCAGGGACCCCTTGTGTTCTGAGCGGTGGGGAAGCAGGGCCCAGTAGACACCGGGTCCTTTAGTCCTGCCACCTTCCTAGTGTACCACCTTGCAGGTGTCTGGCTCTCTCTCACCAATGCACACTAAAAGTACACAACGCATAGTCTTGTTTTGAGCAGCAGTGCCTCACTTCCTGAGCCATTCTTAGCCCTGTATTCAATCAGAGCCCCTTCCCTACCTCAACTGCACACCTTCCATCACTAAGTCTTAGACTGCATCTATTCTACTCCATGCTCCAAAGCCACGTTATCTGCGTAACTGCCTCTGCTACAACGGACTTGCTCCACTGCTTCCCTCAAACACCACACCTGTCTCTTCATAGTCTCCACTCCCATCACTCCACTCCACTCCCACCTGCCACCACCAACCAAAAGAGCCAGCTGGGTTCTGTAACTTTCCCCTTTACTCTGCCTCTGTCGTTCTCTTACTACATCCCATCACTGTTACACAGCACTTAGCACCCCGATTTCCTGACCGCTAAAGTCCCAGAGCCCGGGCGCTACTGACCGAACATGCCGAGACCACGGGAGGCCGCGCCGGACGCGGGCATCAAGGGCCTGTGGGCCGAATACATGGTCTGGCGCGGAGGGGCGCCGATAGAGGTTCACACCTCCGAGGTGGCTGAAACCGCTCCGCCCGCAGCGAGCTCCTCGGCCGTTGCTGCTTGGGCCCGGGGGGAGCCGAAGGCCGTCGCCGCATGCCCACCCCCCAACCCACCGCCCCCTTCAGGCCGCCCCACGCGGGGGGTCTCCGCCGGGCGCGCCTGCGCACAGCACCGCCTGCCTCCCGCCGCCCAGGGGGCGGGGGAGGTCAGCGATCGCCGGCCCCGCCCCGCCCCCCGGCGCGCGCGGGGGCCGTCACAGGGCGCACTGCGCCGGGGCCATCGGCGCCGCCCCCTCCCTTTCCCTCCTCCCTCACTGAGTCCGGCGGGCGGGGCGGGCGGGGCAGGCGGGGCGGGGCGCGGCGCGCGTGCGCGGGGGCGGCCCCCTCCCTTCTCCGCTCGCTGGCTCGCTTGTTCCCTCCCTCCCTCCCTCCCTCCCTCCCTCGAAGC